>VTPC01090831.1:103469-141336 GCA_011009095.1 Ignelater luminosus | reverse complement strand
TCTCCTTTCCCGGTTACTCTCCCCCGACATTTCTCGTCCGCCTTTCGCCAGCTAACCCGAGCGGTCCGGGAATGCTGCTTCGTCAGGGTACCTAGCCAACGTCTCAGAAGCTGGCGACGAGACGTATCTACGTGACGAACGGCCCGCATGGTATGGCGACGGACAGGGCGTCTAGCTCCATTTTTGCCAGAAGCCCCGCTCCCTTGGAAGCCCCGGGCAGCCCTCTTACTCAGGCGAGATAGCTAGGCAGGCGGTCCGTGGCGGGCTTGAGTTCCATAGGGATAGGGCATCAGTGGTAAGCCGGCTTCGTCGGCGGGCCGGCGCCAGGGCGTTTCGAGGGGGAAACCCCCCCCTTAATTTCTTTCCTATTTTATATATCGACCTATTGTTAGCCCTAATTTTCCCCTGATACTTTTAACCTCTGCCCCTTTTAAAACCTTTCATTAAGTCCTAAATTTCCCTTGGTACTTTCAACCTCTGCACCTGCCTTGCAAATGTCTGTAGTTCTATCCACCATTTCTTCATTCTACTCAGTCTTCCTACCTCTTCCATGTCCTGTGGCCATCTATATCTCGCCCTAGCTAATCTCCTATCACCTTGAGCTCTAGCTTGCTGTTCCATCCTACACTCTAAAAGTACATGTTCTACGTTGTCTTCCCCTTCTCCACACTCGCATCCTATCCTTTCTATGGGTATTTTCCCTATTTTTACTAAGGATGATTTAAGATTCCCATGTCCCACGATCAACTGCACTACGTCCCTATCTAATATTCCTATTTTAGTTCTAACCCCCAAACTTTGAATAAATTTCGCCACTGGTCTCCCTGTGTTGGCACGACTCCACCTATCATCCCATAACCTTATTACCTTTTCTCCTAACTTTCTCTTAACTAATGTCCTAGGGACAGTGTCTAACACCGTCTCCGTTCCTTCCTCTATAGCTGCCTGTTTAGCTAACTCGTCTGTCCTCTCATTCCCATCTGTTCCTGCATGTGCTTTAACCCACCTGACTCTTAACCTAACCCTATGCGCTACTTCCCTATGTACCTTCCATGTTTCTGCCTGCAATCTGGTTGGATTTCTCATACCCTCTAACGCCATTAAAGCTGACCTACTATCGCTATTCAATGTGCATTCCCCAAATGCAAAATCATTATCCCTAATACATACTAATG
Source organism: Ignelater luminosus (assembly GCA_011009095.1). Lineage (NCBI taxonomy): Eukaryota > Metazoa > Arthropoda > Insecta > Coleoptera > Elateridae > Ignelater > Ignelater luminosus. Next base: position 140,161 of record VTPC01090831.1, on the reverse strand, counting down.
CTTCCCTAATAGCGAGTAACTCACACTGAAAAATAGAGCTCCACTCCCCTAATCTAAATTTCCCACTTGCTATTTCCCTGCCTTCATTGTATATTACATATGTTGCCCCTGCCTTCCCATTATCCATTCTTGACCCATCTGTATATACCTGGATTGCATCCTCTTCCTCATTTTCCTCTCCATTACTAACTGTAAACTTAAATTCTCCTATGTCTGCTGGATGCCCTATTTCTCCTATATTTACCTTACTTTCCACCTCTCTTCCTTGTACCCCTAACTAACGTCTAACAATTTTTGTTTTAGAAGAGGATTCATTACCTCCGCTTGAAATCGAGAAAACTAAAGCTCCATCTCTAAGTACGGTTTTAAGAGGAAGAAGAATTGTTGATTGGGGATATGTTCTTACCCAATAAGGAAAGATTTTACAACACAACGGAAACTGCACTATGGGAAAAATGCAATTAACAAAAGAAAAAAGGGAAGGATTATCATCTGCACTATACTTTTCTCGTAGTAATTGCGATAAAACAGCAATTCTGTTATCCGAACGACCGGAGCAAAAAAATGCTATAAATGAAAAAGCTGTATGGGGATGTCTGGCTATTGCTATACGACATAGCCAATATGAAGAATTGTTAGGCATACTAGACATACCCTTTATGCATCAAAAAACCTTTTTAAAGAAAACAACATTAATAAAAAAGGTATGAACAATATCAATAAGTATATTTTCTTATTAAAAAGTTGCAGGTCTGTATTTATTTATAGGTTTTTATTTCTTAAACTATATTTGATACATTCACAGTGCATCTAAAACCGAAGTAGGTAGTTAAACATATTCTTTTCCTTCTTAGACCTGACAAGAACATTTATATGAAGCTTCAAAACTTGCTGGGGAAGAAGAAAAGCAACTAGCAGTAGAGTAAAACCATCTCATTAATATAAATGGAAAAGATATTGGGTGGTCTAAAAGATCCTACGGTCACGGATACAATGCTTCTTCTGGAGTGGTCAGTGCGAAAACTATTTTGTAAATTTGATTTAAATTCATAATTGGTGCCGCAACAAAAAAGATTTTATATATGGGTGTGCGAAATAAAGTATGTTCCATGTGTAAGTATTACAAGGATAAGAAGGAACCTACAAGAGACCACGATTGTGCTCTAAACTTTCATGGTCCTTCAACTAGCATGGAGCAAGATATAATTATTGAAGGCTTCAATAAAAGTATTGAACAACACGGAGTTGTATATAAATTTTTTATAGGTAAGAAAGCAACATTATGATTTTGCACATTTACACATTCAAAGTGTTTTATAGGTGACGGAGATTTCAGCTTGTATGCTAGAATAAAACAAAGAGTTACATATGGTCGAGATGTCAGCAAAATAGAATGTGCTAACCAAGAGTTTTCCTTTAGATGCAAGGAAATTATTAACTAGTGGAGGAGTTTCTAGGATTGAAAGGCTAGTAAAGGGAATTAGAACCGCAATAAAAAGATCTTCCAATAAGGATAACAGTCTTGATTCTGATGTACTGCGTCAGGATTTATTGAGCGCCGCCTACCATGTTTTCGGCGATCATAAGAATTGCAGGTTAGTGACATCCTTCATAATATTAAGTATTTTTTATTATACTTATATTTATAGTGGAACATTTTGCAAGAAGAAAAGTGACGACAATGTCATAGATATAATTTACAAAAGTGGTCTGTTGGAAGAAATTCAAAGAATTATAGATCCTATGGTCAGAAATAATAATTTGTTGGCATATAATCAAACCACCAATGAGGCTGAACGGTATTACTTAAAACAAAAATTTACAGAACACAGACACAAACTGATTTTATTTCAGATTTATGTCTCTGGTGGCAAAATGTACAGGCGGTAAAAGAATTAACTTTACAAAAAGAAATTCGTACACTACCCGAACCTACGCTGCTGCGTTGGCACATACCTATGGACCTAGCTGGCATCTTAGTGTATGCAAAAGAAGTGCACGTAATTCAACAACGTTTAGAATATTTGAGAAGCGTCGATTGCATCAATTGGTCAAAAGAAATAAAAGCAAGAAAAGTAGATATTCACGGAGAAAAGGGGACGCTGACAATTTTGACTATGGACCAGATTGTGCACAACCAGACTTGGAACCCGCTAAATTCAAGAAAAAATGCGAGGAATTCCTAAATAGATTAGGAAATGATAAGGTGATCGATACGGAATTGCAAACTAGAGAGCAACACAACAATAATTTTTGGAAGGAAATGCGTCGAAATAGATTAACCGCATCAAATTTCGGTATCATAATGTCTTTGAAAGATTGGACATTATGCAACAAAAAGCATACTTTTCGGTCGTATGCATGAAGACGCAGCAGCAGAGCTGTATGAAAAAGCGAAAGGTATTCAAACAAGCAAATGCGGATTGTTTATACACCCATCGCACCCATTCTTAGCAGCGAGTCCTGACAGACTAATTAATGATGGAAGGGGTATTTTGGAAATAAAATGCCTACCATCAGTCGGAAAAAATAAATTTAAAAATACAAAATCAAAGGGAGCTTGTTATTAAATCGAGAATGACTGTATAAGGTAAATACAATGACAGAATCTTTTTAACAAGAACCTAATATGTATAAGTTCTTCTAGGTTAAAACAAAATCATAAATACATGCACCAGATTCAGGGTCAGCTGCAGATAACTGGAAGAGAGTACTGCGATCTGGTACTGTAAGCTAAAAATGATTTTTACATAGAAAGAGTACCAAAAGACAACTTTCTGTGGGGGAAAATGTTTAAAAAACTAAAACAATTTTATTTCGAATGTATGTTACCCGAACTAGTTGATCCGCGGATGACTAGAGGTATGCCTATTCGAAAGCCGGAAAATCGAACTAAGGCACATATAAATTATTATAAACAGAAAGTTTGTCCCAGAAAACAAAACTGTTTAACATGTAATAAAACGAAATAAAACTTATATTTGTTCACCCATTTTTTTTGTTTTCATTCTTTTATTTTTTACTTTCACTAAAATAGTAACGATCTTACAGCCAATTTTTAGTTTTTTCTATTTTAACCTTTATTTTTGAAACTGCGAAAGTTCTTGAGAAAAGTCTCTAACATAATATTGCGTATACTTACTATACGTACTACCAAGGGTTTGTTTTATTAATTTTCCCTTAAATTAATTTCTTTTTCTTTAATTGAATAGCATTTTTGCACACATATAAAAAAAGATTGTTCGTGTTTCTTTCTTTTTAATTTAGTAATTTTATACAAAATTGTAGAAAATATTCCTTGTATTAGGTAAAAGTATAAAAGTACAATATTAATATGTATAACAGTAACGATATAGGTGCCTTATAAATTTTTTTCTCTAATATTGTATAGCGTAAATTACAGATAAATAAATATGAACTCGCATTACTAAAATGGTTTAGGTGTATGTCGTATACGAATAAGTCAACACAACCGGCTTCAGTCGGTCAACTATTCTTTCATACTACTTGATTGATTTATGGTCGGTTGTACGTTCAGCCCATCGGAGGCTGGTCTTTCCTAAAATTTGTCTTTTGGCACAAGTGGCGCCCCTATAGCGGATTTCGTTTTCTAAACTGTGTGTTGTATCACCTTAAATCCTTGTCTATCCTTCCTAGAATAACCCTCGGATTAGCCTTCTCTAATTCCTTCCCCCTAAGTCTCCTTGATGCCTCTACTGCTGTCCTAAGCTTCTCTGCGTCCTTCTTAGAATTACACTTCACTATCACTACCCCTGATTTGATACTCCTAACAGCCGCTACAGATACTTTGGCCCTTACTGGATCTACGCTAGTCTTTAACAATCTCTGTACTTGCCCCATATCCTTATCCTCCCTAGCCGTGACCTTAATTGCATATGTTGCCTGCTTTGGTCTAACCACTGCTTCTGCATAGCCCCTATTACCCCTAGTTTTTTCTGGTTCCTCTTGCCCTACCTGTGCTACCACTGTTATATCCCCCTTACTTCTTAACTCTGCAATTTTCCTATCTTTTTGTTTCACATCATGTTTTAATAATCTAATTATCCCTACCATTTCCATAGCGTAATCCCTTACTTTCTCCGCCGCCTCCCTAGATGCCCTACGTGACTCTACCTTAATTGAATCTGCCCTTGCTGATATATTGTGTAAAATGACCCTGCTTAGCTCCCTAACCCTAGTATTTAAAAGATCCTCGGGACTTTCATACTGCTCCTTCTCGCTACTAGATCCCCTTTGCGTTCCCTAGCTATTCCTCTTCACTCATAACAGAACTATTGGAGTCGCGCCTCCTACTAGGCCCTCCTCCCCCTTCTGCCATTATCCCCTTGTTTATTCTATTTTTAAATTAATAATCCTATTTATAGCCAATCCTATTTATTATTTGCCCTATTTGCCTTATGACCCCACCCTATTACATAACTAATATAATAGTATCCTAACAATTAATCCCTAAGTAACCTTTAATAATTTGATACCTTTTAAATTAAATTCCCTAATAAACTATAAAATTGCTAATACTAGGCTCTATGTAACTAACTACCACACCCTATTGTATAATATCCAATAAATATTTCTCAATATCTAATCTTTAATTAATTAATTACCCTATAAAGTTTTTATCCTTTGATTAAGTAACTAATCTAATTGTATGCTTTACTCCAGTGGCGGCTCGTGAGTTTCGAAACAGGTGAAGCGTTTTGCATTGAAATCTTAGAAATGAACAAAAATTGAACAAGGTAAAAGGTGCTTGTCTCATCCCAAAATCAGTAAAATACCTACAACAATGAAAAATTTAACCTTTTGTAGACGAGATCTATTCTTCGATCTTTCAAGGCAACAAACTTGTTGATGACGTCATCATAAAATGGTTGAGTCCTTTTTTAATGGATATTCTTCCTAAATGTGAAAGTCTTTCCTGTGCCATTGAATTGCGCAAGTATGATTTGATTCTTTTCAAGCGCGAGAAACTTCTTTCTACTGACGAACTTGATGGTATGGTAAGAATCAGACAAAATAATTTATGAGTTTCTTTAAATATTTGTTTATTGTCGTGCAACAAAAGCATTACTTCCTGGAGGTTCTTGCTTCTATATTGCTAATCAGAATATATAAAGTCTAATTCGTTTTTCAGTCTTTGCATGTCCGTATTACTAAATAAACTGGAATATTTTTGTTTCAAGTTATGGAGTTTCTCCGTTGGAAATAATTTAGAATATTCATCAAACTTAGAAACCAACCCTCGTAAGATCCGCTAAATTGCGGTAAACTAATGGATTGAAGATTAGCAATCGCATTACTGTTACTTGTTGTCAACTGTGCCAAAATGGGTTAACAATTTGCAATGTTTTGTGTCTTTGTTTGATCGCTTACCTCTATTAATGTGTGAACTGCGGCGATCATGGCAAAATAATTATCTTCAAACGAATTGCGTTTGCTTGCTTGCATAGTATCTAATGCTTCAATTTTTGATTGCGTTATGTCAAATTCTTCCCAGATACCTTCAATTTTGTTGAAACGAATTTTTAATTCGGTTGTATTAAGTCCTGGGTTATTGTAAACATATTCAGAAAAACGCTCTAGTTGTGCATTTACTTGATTTCTACGAAAATTAGTTCTTTTAATTGGGATTTTTCGTTAACTTCTACCGCCGCCTTTGTTTTCGGCATTTTAAATGTATTTTAAGTTGTATTTTTTTGTTTTAATTCATTAATTACGAAATCACTAATGGGAATTCCCTCGTCTTGAACTTGAATTATAAATGTATTCTATTGGCAATTTAACACAAATAAAGCGGTTCTAAAGGAATATTTACGAGGTAATAATAAGAAACAGTGGCGTAAATATAATTTTAGGGCCCCCCGCAAGGCCCGCAAACATAGTTTCATGGCCCCTTATTATTTCATGATGTACAATAATATTTAAAAAACACGGCACTTTATACGTACTACATTGTATTTTTAAATATTTTGTAGTAGGTACTTATATAACAAAACAAATGAACTGGACAGTAGAAATTTCGCTTATTCAGACTTTTCTAATTATATGGCTATTTTTATTTCACATCTGTAAACGACTGTGGGGGCCCCAAATCCTTCGGGCCCCCCTCACACACCGGGCTTTTGCGTCCACTATTTACGCCACTGATAAGAAATAAACCTACTTTGACGCCATACGCAGTTGTCATCAGACAGCCTTGACTTGATCGGTGCCCCCGTTCTTGCAATTTCTGACTCAACTTGCCTGCATATGCGCGCTGCTTATGAAATGATAAATGATTTTCCGTAGATTTCGTATTGATCGTTTCAAGCTGCTTTTCAAGTCTTGAATATTCTAATTGTTTAAATCACTTTATTTATTATTTGTTATTTGTGACACATATTAATACGGGACACGGGGCTTTAATCCGGGACTGTCCCGGAAAATCCGGGACGAATGGTCACCCTAATCTATATTATACGTAGTAGTTGTAATACAGTCAAAGTAGGGTAAATAAGGGGGTATCCCGGAAAAGTTCACAAAAATTTTGATACTTTGTAGGGTATTGGAGGAAGATCCCCTGATGTATGAAACATAATTATCCCCCTCTTTTTTTGTGAGCTCGAGTAGGTAGAGGGCAAAATCTGTCAATTTTCTAACCTTTTTTCAGTGTTCTGTAAATATCTTGAAAAATATCGATCTTAGCAAAACATATAGTCTATACAAAATTAAAGCAGGCAAAAGTTTCTACAAAAACGGTTGTATTCATTTTTTTCTAGCGATGATTGTTTCCGAGATACTTGAGTTTGAAATTTGAGGTGTTTCAGGAATTGGCTGCAGGAAGCTGTCTTGACAACTACCTAAATGGCACATTGTGTTTAATCATCCTGGAAGCCTTTAAATGTGATTTATGTTTGGAAATACCACTAACCTACAGGTACTCAGTCTTCTTCGTATTTTTTTGAGACCGCCTTCCTCGATGGCCTGCCTTTAACTTTCCAGTGTTTCCTCTATCTTCTCTCGATTCCCCTCCACTATAGCAATGTCGTCGGTAAACAGCCCAGCCTAAAGCGAGAGGTCCTTGGCATGCTCCTTCAACACGTCCATCACCAGGTTAAATAGATAGGGACTCAAAGATGAGCTCTATCATACATGTCTATCACCAATCGGACGTATTTCTCTGGAACTTCCCGCATCCTCATACCCTCCAGATGTTCTTCCTTGACACTGCATCGTACGCCTTCTCCAGATCTACGAAGCTAAGGTGAAGCTCCTTTTTTTCTCACCATACTTTTCCCAACATCTGTCTCAGAATGAACAAGGCATCCGTTTTTCCCTTCCCAGGGATGAAACCAAGCTGGCCTTTTGAGATTACTGTCTCTTTTCGTATTCTCCTGTTCATGATCTTTTCTCACACCTTCATCGTACGCGACGTAAGTTGAATACCCCTTAGTTGCTGCAATCCTGGATATCTACTTTTTCTTAATAGATAGGCACCATCACGCTCGCCTTTCAGGCTTCAAAGATCCTCTCTTCGGCGTACACCTTGCACATGAGGTCGCATAGCATGTCGATTTCCACAGAACTAGATTTGCTAAAACTATAACTGCAGCAACTTCTTAGATCACTTGCAATAGATGTCACCTTCTGTTTCTTATTCATAGTCCAAATCCATCAAGTGAAACATGCAGATCAAACAAAAAAAAAACCAAAAAAACTACCATAACATTTTTGCCCCAAGATACTGGCAATGTTAAACTTCTACAGAATGTACAAATAGAGAACTGCCAATTCTTACAGAATTTTTATCTAAATCTGCTGAAAGTATAGCTGCAGAAACATGTTCAGTAGTGTTAAATAGATGCCACTGCGGGTTTATTATTCATGGTCGAGTTAGGCCAAATATGCAGAACAAACAACACAGAAACAAAAATGACTTCAACATGCGCCCTGGCCACATTTGTTAAACTTCTGCAGAATGTATTGATGGAGAATTTGGTGATCCTTATAAAATCCATGTATTTAACAGTAGTAAATAGTTTATTATTGAAAAAAATTGTTTTTGTTTCCAGGAGACTCTATTATTAGTTCATTATCTTTGTCTTGTTGCATAAGCGAATATTTTTTTCCGTTTCCTAATTGCAAGTAAGTAATTTCAATAATAAATCGTTTTGTTTAGATAGGTTATTCAGTTAACATTTAATTTCACAGTTTCTATTCAGAAGTTCTTTGATTTACTGTTTAATTAAACAGTGGTGCTAATCGTAAATACACAAATATCAAATCTTAATAAATTGTTAGAGATAATGTCAGTGTTGGTATCCATGCAGGAGGTAGGATGAAACAAAACAAAATTACGGTGACAGGTTACTTTATCATTCCCTTCTTCGGCTCAACATATCGTAGATTTTATATCTAATTCCAGACAGTATAAGTTTCCCACTTATGGAGTGTATCCACACATTAACGTAACCAGCTAAATATACTCGTAAGTAACACTACTTATTCCAATAATATATTTACATCGAAATTATTGATTTAGATTAAACGTGCAGTAAACAGAATTTTTTTAAACTCCTTTTTGTTTATAGTTTACAGTCCCAAGGGCTGTAATAAATCATTACGTCCCCGTTGCAAACGAAAATGAATTTAGTTTACGGGCGAAGAAATGTTGTACGTCCCACTGGAGTAAGTAATATTACAGTTTCGACCGCAACAAATTACTTTGCTCTCTTGGTAAGTAAATAACTACTTTGTTTATTTAAGATTGAGAAAGAGTGCCACTTTGCACTAACACACATATCTTCATATTCAATTTAATTTTAATAATATCACTTATTTTATTTTAAATTGAGATTTTATAGTAAACACAGACTTCTCAACCACTTAATAGCATAATTCAAACTCGTTTGACTATCAAAACTAAAGTAGGATATTGCTTATTTTGATTTTCAAACACCAGTTGTCTCCAAAGTTGTGTAAGTCCTTCTGTATAAATTTTAAAATTAAAAGAAATATGCCAATAAACAATTACTAAGCTAGTAAATTTAAAAAAAGGATTTAAATACTTTAAATAAAAGACTCCAGCAAACACAGTTATATAGCATGAATGTAGCAGCAATATAATATTCTTATCTTGTATATCACTTGTTATATCACATAAGTTACTCGTGAGTAACCAGTTACTTAAAATTTCCCACTCAAATTGACATAACGGTGATATCACAGCTATGTAAGTTTTATTATTTCAGAATTATCATCGCTATATAGTAATGATGCTGCTGATACATAAACAACAAAGTCGCCATTATATAACAATAATAGCACTGATACATAACAGCAAGGTAACCAATACATAACAGCGAAGTCATTGCTATATAACATTAATGTAGCAGCTGTATAAATTTGCCCCCGCTACATAACAGTGATATAGCATACTATTATGTGAGTGATGCAGCTGTGATATGGCTATGAATAACCAAATTACCTAACCCAATAAATTATATACATACATATATGTTAAGACTAAGATACAAATAAAACACATTCAATTTTTAATAATAAAACAAATGTTACAATAATAAAAATCTTATATAGCAGAAAAAAGAAATAAATATAAATATTTACACTAGTCTAATAAAACAATATTAGTTATTGTTATTAACAGTGTTATTAGCACTAGCTTTATTAGCTTCTCTAAATGATACCGCTGTTTGGCCAAGCGAAACCAGTCACTACATGTTTGTTTGATGCTTTTGTCACGTGCTGACTCAAATGCAGATAGATGTAACTGCCTCTGAAAATAATATAAAATGAAAGATCAAACACCTTTCTATGATTAAAGAATTTTAATAGAAGATCAAGATTTCAAAAAAACATTCAGATCATTAACAACTTAAGCTAGTAGAAAATTGATGTGTTCAAATAATCTTCATATATTTTAATTGTTTTAGAAAAAAGTATGGGCATGACTTTCTGAAGACAAGTGTCTTATATGTATATCTATTACGTACCACGAATCAATTCATTATCTTCAGAGAGGTTACTTTAAAATTGTTTGTTGGCCCAACCACGAATAGCTCATGGCACATTTATTTGTGAAACACTTCGCCAAGATTCTGTTGATGTGATCTTTTTCAGCATTTCTCAAATGTTTATAATGTGCCTTTTCTAAAATAATCTCACATATAAAACTATTCAGTTCATATGTAATCATCTACTTACAACAGTGCGGCCCGTCGAGTGACGCAGGTGAAGCGCTGCCTCACCTAAGATTTCCGCTAAATGTCTTTTTATCTACAAGCTGATTTGAAATTTTTTAACTTTTTTTCGTCACAAATCTCATATGGTCTTAAACTTTTTTTTATTTTATTTATTTATTTACTTTCTTTAATATAATTTATTGTATTTACATTTATCATACAACGTGCCACAGACTGCAAGTTAGTAGTAATAAATTTTCATCCCTACGGTACGGATACCTAAACCCTTAGATCATAAACCTCTCCTATCGTTCCAATGAGGCAGATTTGCTATACCTGCTCAGCTGCGTCAGCCCAGTACAGTTACTATACTGTGTGATAAATCGGTTGTCATGATAAAGGGCATATCTTGTATAGTTTGTAACCCAACAAGTGTTGCAGATTTCAAACCTGCCTCCCTGCCTGCTTTAAGTGCGTGCTGCGTAAGACAAATGTTGAAGTTTGTCATTGCGCCGGTTTTTTATTTACAAATACAACGTTTCCTGTATAAGATCACTTTGTATTTTATTAGAAGCACCCTTTTCACGGTGGAATGAGGACGATAAAAAAGACTTTTTGAGTTGTAAAAAGCCGACACCTTTATTAAATGTAACTCATGTTGCAAATATAAAAGGTAATGCGTATAAATAAAATTTTAAACATTCCTGGTACTCAGACTTCGAGTGGTTGTGTGGAAGTTATTATTTATTTAAATTTTATTTTTATTTATTTAAATAAGCTTTTCTGTGTGTCCTGTTTAATTATTAGTGTTAAAGTTAAGTGTGTTGAATAAGAGCGGATTTAATAATTTTAGTAATGTAGCTCGTGGTCTTCACAAACATGTAGCCTCCATCGAGCATATGCGTTGTGCACTAGGTTTCTCTTGAAGAAAAGATTTAAGTAATGAGAATGCTTGAAAAGAAAATTCCAGGTTGTATATTAAAAGGTTTAATGAAAATGTGCAGCTCAACCGACGTTTATGCAATTGCCTATTCGTGCAGCGCTTTACTTGGGCAAGCAAGAATTAGCTTTTCGCGGTCATGATGAAAAGGTATCTCCTGTTAATAGCGGCAACTTCAAGGAACTGCTGGAAGAATTTATATTAATAAGCCCTGTAGACATCCAAGAGCAGTATAAACAAATCCAAAAGTGTGTTTTCCGGCGATATATTGATGAATGAATACGTAGAGAAGGAAATAATAGACTCTGAATATTTTTTTATGCAAGTGGATGACACCACAGACATTGTCCAAAAATCTCAATATAGTCTTATAATTAAGTGTGTCAATGCCAGCGGAAAATTAGTGGAAAGATTCTTGGGGTTTTATGATACCAGTTCTAGCCGAACTGCTGAAACGTTGTTTAATCTTGCATCGACATGCCTTGAAAAACTTGATTATAAATCAAAGCTTATAGGACAATGTTTTGATGTCTTTAGACGAAAATTAAAGCAAGTAGTGCCGCAGGTAGTTTTTGTTTATTGCTTGGCACATCGTTTAAATTTAGTGCTTTGTAATAAAACAAGAAAATATTTTTAAACATTTTCTCGATCCGGGGGTGGGGGGGGTGTACCAATTCTGCTTCACCCATTTGTGAAGTCACAAGTCGCCACTGACTTACAAAGAGCGATGCAAAATCGTCATTTGAATTTAATATATTGTCAAATTCGATAATGGCATCGATACTTTGCAGTACTAGAAAGTTTCAAAGAACATTAACATCATCTTCTATCTCTTTTGGCTGATTGCAATTTTTCTCTAGGTTTTCAAGTCTTCTGCTGATGTTCTCCAAGCACCTATTAATAATAAGCTGATATGATGGCATTCAAATAGCATTATTATCACTTACCTTTACTATAATTTTCTGCTATTAATTCTTTTTATTAATGTCTTTTTAGGGCTTGAATTAAAACACAAACAGTCAAATTGTAAAAAACGACATTATTTAACAACTTAATTTACCAGCATTGGTGTATTTTAAGACTAACTGATTTTAAGGCTGGGACCCTAATAAAAGAGAGCACTTGTGGCGGGTCGGTGCAGGTCCATTTATGGATCAGAGATCACATTCTTTCGAATATAGTTACTCATAAAACCAGAAAGGAATAGATAATTTTGTATCAATCCTTACAGAATACAAACATTCATTGGACAGGTCAGTTTACCTCCCTCCTTCAATTGTATGTTAGTAATTGCACCAGAGTTTTTCAAACAATTTCTTTAAGCGACATGCAGGATCAACGTTAGCAGGATGAAACTTATTAATAAAATCTTTTCGCTTTCAAAACAGTGCACAATTATATGTCAGTAACTATTTTTTGGAAATAACAATAATCAGTAATTTTAATACAAAAATTTCTCTAATACAGTATTATTTATTATGTTTAAGAACTAAGATATGACCCGCATAATAAACTTGTGTCGATAAAACATATTTGTTTGGGGTTCAGTGGTTGAAGTCTTATTGCTATTTACATCCTATTGTTAAGACGTTCATCCCTTTAAAACTACCTGGATATACTCCGAAATCCGTATAACTTTACCCTAAATGTAGTTGTTGAAAAAGGAAAGTAGATAAACGGAAGCATGTTTTGTATTAATTGTTATGGTTGTATGTCATCCTGGACAGAAATCTCTAGAAAGAGTATACCCCTCCCACATAAGGGTCGTTGACTCGTTGTTGCATTTCTTAAAACTTTTGTTCTGTATATTTGAAGGCAAACTTCTCAAAAGAAAAATATTATAATTGTTGTGCAACGTTTTTAAAATAACCTTGAAGGAGGTATAGAGCTGATATTATTATTATATTAAAATAAATATTTTTCATTCTATTATTTATGTAATTATGAAACTAATTTTAGTTTGCACAGGATAGGGTTAGGTCTACTAACAGGGCCGGCGGGACATGATTTTCTGAGGTATGGAGTGCAAAAAAGGCTGTTACACACATATAAACCAAATAGGCGCGGTCGCACGGGAAAGCGATTTTAACGATTAAAAAGTTCTTGTATTCTGGATCATTTATAAATAATGAAGAAATATATATACATTAAATAATAAAAAATAAAAAATATATTTGTTAATCGACAAAAATTGAAAATTAAAATATGAAATTTTCAGGTATGGAACTCCATACTCAAAACAATCTCAAGTATGAAGTGCTCCATATTCACCATATGCCTTTCGCCGGTCCTATATGTTTGGATTTTAAGAATAACTTTATTTATATTTTACTTTACAGAACATGTAACATCAATCTGTTATTTTTATATTCTACCCTTTTGTTCTTATTTTATTACTGACTACTAGATCTACCTAACACTATATGTATCTGTTTTGCAACAAAGTTAGTATAAGTATATGAATATAAAATAATCAGAAGTTATCACTCTTACAAGTGCTATATTGATAAATATGATATAACAATGTGTATATCACAGCCGTGAAACTGTCTTGTAACAAAGTTATATAAACATATATTCCTTATAAGTTGTTACTCTTATGTAGCTCCTACTTAACAACTGCGATTTAATAATGTGACATTAAAAACATATAGCTGTAATATAACGTGTTTGCTGGGACGTGTCTTTATTATACAAAAGTTAGGTTTTCCTCTTGACCTAATTCACCTTACGTATTTATTTCGTAGCTTGTCTTAATAATTGTATTGGTTAACTGATATTATTGTATTTGTATTAATTGTTCTTTTACATGCTTTATTTACAGTAACTATATAATAGATTTGAATGATTAAGTAGTTCAACCAACTGATTGTTATAAAATGTTATAAATAATTAATATAATATTTATAATAAGTAATAAGTTGTCATTTATTGTTTATACTAAATGTGCAAATATTTATTTAACTCGTGTTTTTGACCACTTCTGTTTATAATTAACAAGACATTTGGCCAATCTTCAAGATTCCCTTTTTAGTAAATATAAAGTTTATTCATGAGAATTATAAAATAAAAACTGCTTTCTTGCATGGTTTTTATATATTCTTACCTTTACCTAAGAAAAAAGGCATCTTTTATGAAATGAATAGCAAATGGATACTAATAGTTAAAATTTCAAATATCTAAAATGGAGGTAATCAAGATTACTTAAGACTCGAAGCACAAATGATAGATGTGCTGCATAACTTCTAGATCAATTGAGGTTGCTTTTCTACAAGAAATTAAAAAACTCTCGCCAGTGTTTTCTGCCTTTGTCTAACTTCTTTTTCTTTACCTCTTTCCACTTACTTTTACTATTTTCCACACACTTATTAATTGCTTACTAGGATTTGAATTTGTATGTTTTAACACAGTAACGTGATGTTGATTTTGCAACTATTTTATTTAATTAACATGCGACATGTTTTCATTTTGATGATGTTGGTAATGTCTATTTAATGTGAATCTTTTATTAACTACAGTATATTTTGTTATTACTAATACAGTTTCCGCAATAAACCTTGTAAATATTGTAAAATTCGTAACGGCATGTACGAAAGGTCGTTGTTGTTATTTAGAAATTTATGTAACCCCTCGTGTATTGAAAAGACTGTCACTGGTGGATTTCTACAATATATTAGATTGTATCGTTCTCAAACTACAGTTTTTTTAATAAAAGATGATGGGGAACTTTGAAACATTTGCAGAGCGGGAATCGCTTTTAGAATTGAGAATTCCATCGCGTATGGGCTAACACTCTTTTTTCAATACCTGCAACAAATAAATGGAATGGTATAAAAACAATAGAAAACTTATTTATTACTGTTAGTAAATTAAGAAAAATATTCGATTCTACAAACAACATAACAACAAAAATAGAAGGATGCTACAGATATATTTTCCATAGTTTCTAACGATATATCAGCAAATTGTTCTTCAAGATCCACACAATAGACTCTTTACTCAAGCAAGACATGTTTGCGATATTACTGGACTTCAGTAAAGTTTAAAGAATGTTTCTTAGTCTCTATAGGCATGGAATTGGTTTCTTCTTCTTCTCCTGATTCGATGGAAAAGAATATCAAAGAAAGTCTTACTATTAAAAAGGCAGGAAGCGATCAAAGGAGGAAGCAGGATCACCCGGATCTATCCTAGATATTAGCAGTGTAGAATTTACGGATCCTGTTATAATTGCCAAAAACAACTATCTGTCTACGAATTGGTCATCAATCCTGACGTTCAAGAGAAAATACGCAGCGAAATTGATATAGCTCTAGAAGTGTATGTGGGCCAACTGGATTATGATAAACTGGTTTCAATAAAACATTTGGTTATGGTAGTTAAAGATAATCTTCGGTTAGGGTCCGATCGTAAAGCTACACAAAAATTTAAGATAAGAAATTCGATTGACATAAGAATAGGGAATAGACAAATAAGTTGTGTGTCTAGTTACAGTTTATTCAGTTTATCGAGATCCAGCTCACTTTCTAAACCATAAAAGTTTGAGAAAGAGGAGGCAACATCTAAACGCTGGACGTATATCCTATCTCTTACTTTTTTTTATTTAAGTTCGAGATTGTACCAGTTGAGACAGCCCCTATTCTTCTAGTACTACTTTTAGCAGAGTTGGTGTAAAACTGGTTATAGAACAAATGTAACCTACTATTAGATTTTAAACCTGGGGATTAATTATAACATATTCTTATTGTTTATAAGATTTCTAAGATTGTTTTATAAAGTGTACTATTTTACAAATTAAGGAAACGATAGAACATCGAGAAATAAGCGTACTGTAAAGTTATATCGAATGGAAAATTCTCTTTTGCTTTTGTTGCTGCTTTCGCTTTCTTTTCTTTCATTTCCTGTCTTTTACTTTCTAGGTGGACCATGCTGTTTTTTTTTCTTATGTTTCTTTTCCCTAGTTTTTCCACGCTCTTCTTCTGCATTACCGGTTATAATATCTTTAAAGATTTTCTACACAGTTTGCAAATGATTGCTACGCATTACAAGTAATATGAGTATTTACCTTCTCTTCCACTTTTGCTATACAGTGTGGTTGATTTTTCATTACACACTTATTGATTTTGTCAAAATAAAGTTTTTCGAAAATTCTGCTGCTCTTTTGCTTTATAATTGATGGAATTTTATCTTAGACCGTTGGTAAGAGAGCAAGAAATTATCTAATCCAAGTTTTGGGATTTTTTGAAAAACTTCATTCTGACAAAATTAATGAGTGTGTAATGAAAAATCAACCGCACTGGACGTTGTTTCGGAAATCTACCTCTCTTAATCTGTGCGGCTAATTTTTAAAATTGTTTTGAAGTCATATTTTTTGTATCTTTATCTCCCACTATTGTTGTATTATGATTTGCAGGGTTTATTGTTTTTTGTAGTTCATGAAGAAAATTACTCCTGTCTTTCATAATCTTTTTGTTGTTCTCATTTGGTTCATAAACTGCAATACAATCAATTCTTTTTTTGCTCTGTTCTATTTTTAATATTTTTGAATATACACGTAATCAATTTATTAATTTATCTTTCCACTCCTTGTGTGCCAGTTTTGTTATTGCCTTTTTTGCTTTTATTAAATCAACTTTACTATATATAAATATAATATAATTTTGCATACGCCTCGTACGCTTCCCTATTACTTTAGTTATGGTTAGACAAATCATTTTTAATTCTATTTTATTAAATTCCTCTATCAGCTCATTCTTTTTACCATTTATACTTCGTATGTTCCGCGTACCTATTTTTACCCATCTCTTAAAATGTGTTTTCTTACCCCGTTTTTTGTCACTCCTTACTTTTGTTTTTTTTTATGCTGAGTTCTACGATATTATCTGAAGATTTTTATGGTGCATTTTCTTTTGATTCAATCATACTCAAAGCTTTATTTGATTTTCTTTATCTGCCCTGCTTAATCATTAATTTTGTTTTAAGTTCTTTTTTCCATTTTGTACTTTGCTTTTTCCTTTTCCCAAGTTTCCCCAACTCCTTGTCCAACGTCCAGTTTTCTACATTGATTTTTATATTTGTATTCCTTATTTTCCTATCTTCTTTAACTAATTTAGATTATATTTCTCTTTCTTCTTTTATTAAATCGTTGGAAATGTAGATTATTTGATCTTATATTTTTCGCAGTATGTTTTTATACCTTCTGTAGCGTCCACAGCAAGAAAAATCTAAAAAGTATAAAAACTTATCTGTTGTAGGCTGTAACATTATCACTAAAATTCCAAATAATTATCTAAATAGAGATAATCAAGATTATTTGAGAATCGAAGCACGGATGATAGAGGTGCTGCCTAACTCCTAAATCAAATTTAAACTGCTGATTCATTGGGATGTTTGTACTTCAGAAACTATTATTATTCTTAAGTAGCTATTGTACTACTTATTTAACTCGTTATAGTAATCACTAATCAGGTTCTTAGGTAGCAATATGTATTAGTAGTCATATTACATAAAAACTATATTATCCATATCATAGAAAATAAATTTTGTATTAACAATATGAACGAGATTAATTTTTTATTATAAAATAAAAACATAACAGCAATCAAAATTTTTAAAAATGTAGATTTTGGAAAAAGCTCTAAAGAATATATAAAAATCTCGAATCCTAATGTAATAAGAGCTTAAGGATTTTACAAAGTATTTATCTACTAAAATGATATGCTGGGTATTAGGGATATGAATGATAGAATGGTTCAAAATAAGTAAAAAAAATTGCAATACAACATGGGTCTTATACTCGACCGGTTTTAAGAAAAAGAAAGTTTGAAGTTCCTCTACTTCAGTAAGCAATATAGCGTAATCCTGGGTAACTTTTGTAATTTTTGCCAAAGATGAAAGTTGTTTTTTACTAATTGATTCAAATTACAAAACTCTAAATTCAAAAATTTATAATATCTTAAGAACTGTTCGTTTAAGACAGAAGTTGTATAACAATATTTTGTTTATTTTGAATCGTTCTATCACCCCTAGCAATATTGCCGTTATACCCCTAACACACCTATGTTTTCAAAAACAAAAGTTCCTAAAATCTGTAACTATACCTATATACTTTTTAGATAGGTAATACATGATTAGAGTGTAATGCAATTGTGAATATATGATAATCAATGAAAAATAAAAACCAAGCGTATACTTCAAAATATTTATTATGTAAAAGATTGTTTTGTTAGTATTGTTTATAGTTAAGTACATAAACTGTAATAATTAAATACATATAATTACTTCAAATTTGCCTCCAATTTAATTAAATATTTTTATTAACTTATCATATCTAAAGTCAGGATTGTCAGTTAGACTATGTATATATCTAATACATTTTACAAAACAAACAAAATTTAAATATCTAAACACAGTAATTATATTCTATAAATATTCATATTATTTGTATTTTTTTCTAGCATTCAAACAAAACAATTTTTTTCAATTAATACCATAGACATACATTCCACACTATTTCACTTTGCACTCAAAATCTATTAATACTTTCTCTTTCTATCAGAGGGCATTTTGATATCTTCTCTCTAATTTTTATTTGTACACTAGATAAAGAGAGAAACTGAGATTATTTGGTAGTGTTAAAATCTTGTATCTAGTTATACCATTTGATTGATTTATTTATTTTCTCTTGTTTTACTATTCTTTATCAATTCTAATAAAAATAATTATACTACTTGTAGTACAAAGAATAATAATAGAACCTTATTCCCAAAAAACATCAGTTTATTCAGAAAGTATTTAAAGTCATATACATTTTTCTAATAAACTAGAAAAAATGGTTATATACAGGTAAATTGTACCTTACTTATTGTAGTGATTGCAAAAAGAAATAGAATCTAACTACTTTTTGAAAGGTACTACACAAAACAGACATTTTTAAAAATATATTTGAGCAAGTCCTTCACTTTAATATATTAGTAGGGATTTCAGTTTAATAATTTCCACCAAAAATTAACTGTATATTTTGGAATAGAAGATGGTGAGTGGTATTTGAAATAACATTATTTCAGTTATTTATTTAGTTACACTTTTTTGTTAATATGGTCCAATAAGACACCGTGTGTATTTCTTTTGATATTCTTCTAGTTGTTCTCAAGCTAAAATTTAACACAATAGATTCGTTTATGGGCTTTCTAATATTCATATTTCTTAGTTTTCTACAACCTAAATTTAAACAGGAATGCGTTTCTAATTAAATTTAATTTCCAAGACATTTCTTATCATATCCAACTAAAAATTTTAAATTATTGTTACTTGTCTAACAGAACCTAGTATATTAGTAACGCATTTTAGTGTGGCAAGCGAGTAAATAATTCATTTCGATTAAGTATAACAAGTCTTATAAGTCAGTAAGAATTGTTAGTATACACTTATTTCTTATGAATAATGGTATTCAAAAGCTTTCAATTTCTTGTATGGTGTGAAAGACGACGTTATGTAACCGTCAGTTATTTGCGAATGACAAGTTTAACATCTTTCCTTGCCTTGTTCAACAACACATGCAGTATTTTTATTCATTAGTAAATATTGAATTTCTTCCAGTGTTTTACCTTTAGTCTCAGGAACAAATAAAATAGAAAACACGACGGCGACTAAACAAAATCCACCAAATAGCCAAAATGGAGTAAAAATTCCTAGTGCATCCTCAGTGTATTCAAATAACGCGTTTGATATGAATGAAGAAACGGAATACATTAAATCTGCTAGTACAACTCCAGCAACTTTTACATTAGCTGGAAATAGTTCAGAAACCATTACAATGGGAATAGTTCCTAAACCAATTCGGTACGCCAGTACAAAACCTATTATATTTAAAATAGGCAACCAAGCCAAATAATCTAGATTGTAACCAACTCCAATCTTTACATAAAAGAAAAACCCTTGTGATATCAGTACTAGAGATGTAACAAGACATGAAAATATCATTAAGGATTTTCTTCCAAATCGATCTGTTGTCGCCATAGAAAATAAACAGGAAGATAACATCATGACTCCATATATTATAGCTGATACTTCTGTTGTTAGGTGCCCACCAGCTTGTTGAAATATCATATGAATATGCATTGTCATTACTGACACACCACTTAGCATTTGAATTGCTCTCAACATTAACAATATTCCTAATGCTTTTAAATTGCTTCTTACGGTGAATAATCTAGAAAAGCTGTCTTTAAATCTATTGTTCCCTGCTGTTTGTCTCTTCATAGCCACTATCAGAGTTTTTAATTCTTCTTCCACATCATCCGATCTCCTTAAGGTTTGCAGAGATTTTCTTGCCTCCTCTTCTTTTCCGGACGTAATGAGATAATATGGAGATTCAGGTACAAATTTTAAAAACAAAATCTGTACAACTGCAAGTATCAATCCTGTAATTGAAGACACGGATAATGGTAAATATGGAGTTAATGCGTATACAGCAACAACACCAACATTCATCATAATGTACATGAAGGTACCCAAAACCCCACGAATCTGTGGATCTGCTATTTCACCAATATACATAGGCACAGCAACATAAGCCATATTCCTGCCAACTCCTCCAATAAATCTTGCAACATATAAAACAGATATTGAAGAAGCTACTAGATTTCCAAGCCATGAAATAATTATTGGAAGACTAGATATAAATATCGATATTTTTCTACTTAATTTGTTAAATATTGCAAAAGATAAAAGTACTCCTGCTACATTTCCTGCAATGTAAGATTGGGTAACCCATTTGCTTTGTTCTTTGGTCATGGGTATTGGTGAATCTTCACGTAAAAGTTTCGGTATTGCTGGGGAGGGCCATCCAAACTGCATTCCGTCTGATAACATCCCCAGGGTGGCTGAAACAAGAAAAGCTGAATAAATTATATGAACCACAGATAGAGTTAAGTTTTTGAAAACAATAAAGCTTAAGACGACTATATAGTATTTTCTATAGTGATAGGTGAATGTTTTTAATGAATAATGCTATGTTCTAATTTATTTTCAAATTGTTAGTTGTTCAAACTCTATAGAATTAATTGTATCAAGTATCTATGGTAAAAGTAACAGGAAGATGAAACAAAAGATAAGTAGGTGTACCTATTTAACTGCTTTATACAAGATGATTTGTTTGCCTCTTTACAAACTTTGTCAACGAAAAGTAGATGTAATTTCAAAATTTCAAGAAGAAAATGTCATATGAACATAGGTTTCGTTTCTTTTTGTTCACAAGTTATAAAGGTTTTAAAAGTCTAGAACCGAATTTAACATATCCCGAGAATCAGTAGACGTATTTTCACTATTCTTTGGGTATACTGGTCCATTGGTGACCTAGAATTTTCGTTAACGATCACATGCGGTGGCAGCAATTTACTGATAGTAAAACTGGCAAAAGATTCCTGTGTCTATGTGCGTAAAATCGAAAAGACGAGAATAGGAGAGCTGTCTTTAGAGACGATCAGCCTCTGTACCATCCACACTTAATCAAATTCTGGCCCGTAGTCCGTCAGTAAGAAGCGGAATTGAATTTTCAAAGCATATCGAAATGACACCAAGAGGTTTCACTCTACTTAAGAATATGTTTAGGGAACCATTGGAATGAGTTTTTTATTTTTCAAGATTTTGCAACTAAGAGTCACGGCAGAATGGTCAAAATTCAACTCTGATTCTTTCTCGATAATTAAGCGATAAGCGAAATGCATTTGCGAATTTGTCAATAGGAGACCATTTTACGTTTGTCCCATGCAAAAGTTTCCCGGTAAAAAAAGAAGCGAGAAATATTAAATATTCACCGATCGCCACGAGATACGGATATGTGTCTGGAAAGAACCTACAAAAAAGATTGGTGCAGATAAAGCTCGACCGCCTCTTGTTTTTTCATTCCCATCTCCGCATTTAAGAAGAAGTGCCTTTTTTCGATATATCTCTAGAACAAAACGTTCCATCGCGATGAGATTACTTTCGTCGTGAACGGTACTTAATGACTCACCAAATGAGTCCGGTTGGGATGATCTTCGAATTTGTTTATGATATTTTGAAAAATCAATTTTTAACCGCCTTTGAACCACCGTAGTTGGTCATGAACGAGGTGTTTTGTAAAATCTCTTTCATCGTAAGCCTCGAAGAATTAGCTACAAAAAAACTCCAAACTTCATTCCAAAAAAGGTCAACTTGGTTGCCAGATAGAAAAACCGGAGAAACTCGGCTGCTTTAAAACAATTGAAGGTAACGTGATAAAATGGTGTCTAGCAATAGACTTTCACGCTCTGAACACAAATCCGAAGAAAATTTCGCAGAAATCGACTGGCGTATTCATTGGTTATGGTTAGGTTTTTAAACATTTTAAAACCTCTATTATTTACGAATTAAAGAAAATCGAAGCTATGTTCATATGACATTTTTTCCTGAAACTACATCTATTGTTCGTTACCAAAGTTACTCTGCATATATTATCGTGGATATGCTTTTATTCTGGCCAGCTTTGATTAATATGATCATTAGGAAAAAAGTATCTCAATTTTAAAATGTGTCTATTAGATAATAATTATTATTACAAATATCTAATATCGTCATTTAAGTATAGAGGCCGTTTTTAAATTGCATGAAACAAATATAAAGGCATTATTCTAAGGTGAGAAATAAGAGCATCCTTAACTAGTCAGCCAGTAGTAACTAATAAGAGAGTACGCGTAAACGAAACATTACCGAAGGATTACCCGGATGGTATTTGTATAGTTAACCAATTGATAACTGCGAACAAACATCACTTAATCGAATGTATCGTATAACCCAGCTGACTCAGGGCCTAGTGCTTATAGAGATCCGCGGTCTGCTTATTATTTACTTTAAAGTTATTATTTCTTTTTATATACCTAGTAATATTTATGTAAATACCAAAATACAAAAATATTGTAGAAGATTTAGTAGAATTTTAAAGCTTAAAATAATCAATAAAATTAGCTATATGTTTATTTAAAAAAAAATCTGTAGCATGTTTTTGGCACTTTTTCCTGTCTCAAGCTTTTTAAAATAAAGTGAGAAAAAGTGAATATTCTAGGCATGCGGCAATGCTAGCAGGAAATAACATGTAGAATTAATTAAGGGAATATAGGCAATGACTCTGACATTGCCGAGGTTATAAGGAAATATGCCAGGAATACGAAGCAATGTGGCAATACTTGAGGAATTTAAGGAATGAAAAGCCTCTCGTTAAAACCTTTATTTGCACCTAATTTGTTAAACTGATTTTGTTTCAAGAGTGGTTTTATTAGGAGCTGGGGAGTGCTTTGATCTCCAGAACCCTTTTGTCTACAGAAGTATCTAAAATTTAATGCACCTATTACATAACCTTCTCATTAAAAGAAATCTTGCCTTTTCAGTTATTTTTGTAAACATGAGGATTTTCTGGAAGAACTGCAAAAACCACTAGAGTCCATACATCTTTGTACGAAATATGGAAGCCGGCTTCCATCCTCCAAAACACAAGGACAGTGTCGACAAATTAAGTTCAAATTAAGATCTTGAAAAATAGTGCATACATATCAAATTTCGTTTCTGTAGCACAAACGGTTTTGGAGATAAGAAAAATCGCCTTCCTTAGCAAAACTGTAAGGTTTCCGAAAAAAATCTTATCTAGATTTTCTTCTTATTTTCCGCCCGTGGAATAATGCTTTAATACCATGCAATTTAGAAACACCCTGTATATTACAGTAGTTTCTGTACCAAAATACAAGGTATCGATCCTCATGTTTTACAAACATACATTTGTTCATTAGATAATTACATAAGATATATATTTATATTTAGCAAGTAATAGATAATAGATATAGTACACAGTTAGCAAAAATGCTCATTATCATAATGTTCTAAAGAAACTCCTTCCTTGTTACCTCGGTTATCATTTAGATAGAATTTAAAGAATTGTAATCGCTTTGACCGGGATAAATAAATATACACACTAATAAAAAAAGCTTGTTTTTTGTTTTCGTTATCTGAGACAGCATTGAACCATGTTGATACAAATTACATAAAAACTAAGAAACCAGTATTAGCCTGTTTTTCGTTACTGTGTTTGTGATTTCCTTCAATTTGCATTTTTCAACAAGTGATACATAAGGAATTTGCCGTGAAAGGAGATACTGCTAAGATTTTATTTTTCAAACATTTATACATTCTACATAATGAAATATTGAAAACTCTAGTTCCGTAAATTAAAATAACATAATTAACAGAAGCAATAACAAGTACCAATAGTAAATGAAAACAATAGCAAAATGCACAAAATTATACATTTAGTGTTAGTTTATAAAAAAACGTTAAGAACTGCCAAAAGGTAAATTTGCATAAATTAGTGTTAAAGTTATTTATAACTATAAAGAGTGTTCGATAAACGAGCATAAATTGTCCTTTTGTATTTTTTTATTTATTTTTTTTTAATTAAACACCCTGTACTTTTATATTTCGCCACTCTTACACCATTACTAATTACAGCAATATAACATTCTAGGGGTAGAAAACTAACTGTTTTGGCGTTATTTACCTACTTGCTTATAAAGTATTGTTTTTATTATAAATAAAAGATATTTTTAATTATCTCGCTTTTACAGATTCAAACTTTTCTATTGTTCTTTAACAATCAGTATTAAAGTCTCAACCTAATGTTTATATTATACAGGGAACATTCTGTAACAGTTACCGTATTTAAAAGTACATAATACCAGGTTTCGTTTGATGTACTGCTAAACAGGGTGAATATTCAAACAGTAATTCTCATCTGTAGTTTTTGTTTTTATTTGCAAGTTGATCAAACTTATTCTTTAAAGTAGCAATGTTTTGGGACCAATAATAAAAGATAAGACAGAAGCTTTTATATCAATTTTACTCCCTTAGACGTATAGTGTATACTAGATAAGTCCGGTGTTTGTTGTTAGTTTTTTTTTTGATACCCTGACTGATTTATAATAATGCTTCAATGCATTTCAATAAGTTTCATTATTATTATTACTATTATTTATTTAAGGACATAATAAAAAATGCATTAATTAATAATACTTAAAGTTTTCAATAAAAATATTCTGCAAATTAAACATTTTATAATCAGAAGTTTAATCCTTCCATCTGTAAGTAGAACACTACTAGAACAGTATAATACCAACATCGCTTCTGGAAAATAACCCTTTAATAGCATAACAAAGGTCAATAAAAGAAAAAGATGGAAATTTTTCACTTATAGTTAGCTAATCTTTTCCGGGTGATATCTTGTATCACAATTTTGAATCAAAGCAGTTATTACCGAACTGGGCCAAATGAAAAAACCATTAATATATTTTGTTCGGCAACTTAAAGAGTAAATATATGGTTTATTCCAGCATTCAAATAGATTACTTTTTTTCAATTTAACATGTGTGTACCATTTACAACTACATATTACGCAGTATGTAAAAAAGCAAAATAATATAACTCATATTCATATCATATACGATTAAGAAGATCGCCTACGTTAAATTTTGTTATGTTCTATCGATAATACAATATGCAAATGGAAAATTCCTTCTATATATTTTTTACTGTTAAAAGAAAACAACAAATCTTCGAAAACTGTGTATTCCTAAAATAGTTATTTATCATATTATGCCAAAAAAAACAACTAGATTGGTTTTTTCGGTCTGATTTCAATGGCAGTTTTTTTTATAACTTACATAGCAATGTCATTCGTATTTCATTATCAACCTTCAAATTAAATAATAATCAAACATCGAGAATTATGATTTTTATTATCAAAACATAAGGTGTCTTATTGTGTATTAATTTAATTTATAATATATGTGTTTTATATTGTATGAAACAGTAGTTGTTATAAATAATATAGTGTTGTCTAGACATTAAAGCTCCATAAGGCTATACAAACTACAGTGTTAGCATAAAGATTATAAATAATAATTATAGGATTATAGGGTATGACAGTGAATTTAAAGTAGACAACAATGATTTGTGTACAAGGACAAAAGTATATTTTGCAATGAAATATATTACTGTTTGATTATTTGATTTCCTCTTATTAATGGTATCTGAGACCATCTAGAAAACCAGGAAAAACGTTTGGTTTTATTATTGATTTTATTTATAATCAGGTTTTTCTGTTTTAAAATTAAAATCAAGTTCAGTAACTCTTAAAATTATACATACGAAATGTATAAAGTAAATTCCCAGTTTCATTAAATATAAAATATTAAGCAGAATGTTGGAATAGAATAAATAAATTTTGTAACATGGTACTTTTCCTATTATGGCATTAACAAAATACATAAATATTCTGTGTGGAGTTCTGTCAGTTTTAAATCTAAACAACCACAGGTAATGTTATACACTTCTGAGAATTAAAAGTTATTTACATAGTCAATCATGTTTTTTATTTGTAAGGTTATTTTCAAGGAAATTTTCCACATTGACCAATATAAAATCCCAATATACTTAATTCTTGTTTTGTTTACTTGTTTTCTGCATATTGGTGTTGATTTGCATTCAGGATGTTTTTCAATTAAAACATGAACAAACGCGTCTTACATTCTTTTTCGATACACATTTACAATGCAGTGCAGTATCGAGAACAAATGAAAAGAACGTATAGTCTGTTTCAGTATTATAGACTTCAGAGTAGTTCTTGACATGATATTTTTGTAACAGTGTATTTTGAAGTCTCACTAAAAGTTAATACATAAATATTTGTAGTTTAAAACTCATTTGTATCATTCTGTAAACATTAAACATGGATTGTCAGTAGATCTAGTGATTTTTACTTTTAGATTGTAAATCTGAATTTGCTGCACGGTTATTAGACTATCACGGTTACCTCGTAGGCTGTAAAACAACGAAATATGCTAGATTTACATATTGTTTATCAATCAGCAATTTCCTTTGGCATATTTAAGGCCGTCAAACTATTAGTTGGCTGGCATATGAGACGATTATCTACACTACATTACACGTAGCTTTAATTCATGAAGATAGCGCTAATGACAGATGCCGGCTCCAATGTCTCTAATACTTTAGACAAAACGTATCATAATTACGAGTATATTGGGTTTCAGGGACATATGCACACTTAAACTTTGAGAATGCTTACAAAAACATTAGAGGTGAAAGGGTTCAGATAATAGTGTTTTGAATAATTTTCAGTATGAGCTTCTAAAAACTAAGCTTTTTTTGCAGAATTTGTTTTCTTGTTATTTTACAAGTTGAAGTCCTATAAAACCATTTAAGAAAAACAAATGAATGCAAGCATGAAATCTTAGATCGAATTGTCTGTATTTGGGTTTGAATAGGGAACTAAGAACGAATAACTGTAATTTAGAAATCAGTATTCGTTATATTTTAATATTTATACTGACTTCCATAAAAATCGCAACGCATAGAAGTTGTTGACAAATTTTAATGAAATTTTCATAAAATGCCTATTTTAATAAAACGAAGTAATGATTAAAATTTGAATAAAATCTATCTGTCCGTTGTTTTTTGTTTGTTTGTTTGTTTGCACTTAGTAACAATAAATTTTAAGAAATAAAACAATCGGTGGGTAATAACTGTCAATTTTGCGAACTGTTTGTTCACTATTTCCTTCTCAACATTTACAAGAATGCCAAGAGTTCGTCAACGTGAAAATTATCAGCAATTAGATGATTTTGAACGTAAACGTATTATTGGCATGGAGAGGCCAGACTTTCGCTTAGATGTTGCAACGGTGTTGAGATGTTGGTCCAGATGGTGTGAAGAAGGGGTTCAACAACGTCGCCCTGGATCTGGCCGTCCCCGGAGGACTACAGATCGTGAAGAACGTCGTTTAAGACTTTTGGCCACAAGAGACAGATTTTCCACAACTCGGTCAATTGCAATTGACTGGATGGGAGGTATAGGACGCAGAATGTCAATGCCATCTGTTTGTCGCCAGATAGAATCTTATGGGCTGCGTTCGTATCGTCCTTTTTTGTATCTTCCTCTTACCCCACTTCACCGTATCCGCAGGCTAAAATGAAGCAACAAAAGAGGGAATTGGGTACAAGAATGGCATCAAATTGTATTCAGTGATGAGTCTCGATTTTGTTTGCGGGCCCACAATGGTCGTAGGGAGGTTAGGCGGATGCGTGGACAATGCAAAGATACAACATTTTTTGTGGAACGCAACAGAGCCCTTACACAGGGAGTGATGATATGAGGTCCAATATGTTATGGTAACAGATCACCCTTGGTCTTCCTGGACGGCAACTTCAACGCAGCCGGTTACATTGCCAATGTTCTGGAGGCTGTTGCACTTCCATATCTTCGGGGGCTGAAAAATGTCATTTTCCAATAAGATAATGCGCGCCCCCATACAGCAAGGGCTACAACACGCTTTTTGGAAGAAGTTAAAGTTGTCGTCCTCCCATGATCTGCTCGGTCGCCTGATTTGTCACCCATTGAGCATGTATGGGATGTGATTGGTAGGCAGCTGAGTAATTTACCACACTCTCCAGATAACTTGCACAATCTTCGGCTGCGGATTCCAATAAAATCGCTCAACTAATTCTAGGCGATTTTTATAGAAGTTAGTATAATATATAACTCTCTAGTGTTTGCGGCGCTATGGTTTTCTGTTTAGGCTTTTGCGCTCAACGGAAAGTTTAAATCTTGGTAAATAGTAGTTCCTAAATACAGTTTTGATATCTTATTACTTTGCTTCTGGAGGTCTTGGTTAATAGTTCTTTTTTTTGGTAGAGAGATAGTGACTAAATGGTTTGTGTTTTTTACATTCTAGTAGTCTTTATTTACAGAAGCAACGTTACTGATGCGTTAATATTAGCTTTTCAAATATTCCTGTTATTTGAAAGAATTAAAAGAATCCTAAAGAAGAAAGCAGCTGTTAATATAAGAGACTTTGCTGGTTCAAAAACCTAACTGCCAAAGAAATGTAACTAACTTGAGAAAATTAACCGGTCTGAATATTTTTGATTAATTTAAACGTTTGATTATTCTTCAGAGCAATCGATCTGGTACGTTTGAAAGGGGTTAATTAGTTAGGCTTTGTTCCGAATCTTACGGAGGAATGTACACCGTTTCAGGAAATCTGCGATTTTTGTGCGTTTGACATAAATACTTAAAGATCAGGAACACATTGGTTATGACCCTGTCGTGTTTGAGATCGCAGATTTGTCATTGTGAGATGTCTCGTATTCACTCTATATTGGCTTATATTGCTATTAGTAACGGAAAGTACAATACAACACGTAGTTTTAGTGACCGGTTTGCCATACAATTTGCGGTATGCATGTCTGTTTGGATTTAGTATTCATTTTTACATCACATTAGAGGGAAATATTATAATGATCTCATAAAGATAATTACCAAGAAGGATACTTCTCGAAGACTACTGAAAGGTCTTACAAAACTTTAATTTTATGTAAAATGCCAAATTTTGGTGCAAAAGGATATGTTTTTGACTCATGCGAGTACACCAACCTTTAAATAAGCAGCAGGATGGTTTCAGTCGAGTATAAGTTACCAAAAAAACAGGGCATTAGTTAGGCGGAAGAGGCCATGAAGAAATGGAAAGTAGAAGATGGCTTAGGGAAACAAAATATTTCCTTAGTAAAAACGGTAATTGTTAATCAGTTCCGGCAATCCCAGTGAGTTTTCTTTCCAATAGCCAAAAGTACGAATGTAAATCAGTAAATTTTTCTTAATCTATGTAATTATTGTAAATCATGTTGCAAGAATATTGATCCCCACTGTGTCTACGAGGTCCTCGTTGTAAGTAGGGTTTTGGATTAGCTAGAGAATTTTTACTAACATTTTCGCCACGTTTTAAACAGTATTGTTAGATCAGAAGGTTTTATCAACGGTTTTAGTTTTCTAGTTATAAACCGTCACTTAAAGTATTTAAGAGGGATGTATTATAGTACCATTGATGTAAGCGTGAACAAAAACATGAGTGTAAATAAATAAATAAATTCTTGTAAAGTTTGCAATTTAATCGTCTTGCTTTCATTACCTAATAGTTTCAAAGATTCTCATGAAGATATGCTATTTTGAAACACCTTGTTTATTGCCTTCAACAAAGTTCGAAATAATTTAGTTTTTCTAATCTCAATTTTCTAGTTTGTCGCGCGTACCTATAACGGTGTTGTTAAAAGCCTATTTGAAAACTGCTTGTCATATTACTGTAACAATATTATTACCTGCGTGTTCTAATAATAATCAGTGTCTAGCAGTACCACCGTTGTTTATCATCATTAAATACATATTATATATGTACAGGTACATATTTTGTATAAATTACCTTATAATTACACTTTACGAAAATTATAGAAATTATATATAAACTAACCACAACTACTAGAAAATTAATCTGTATCTTGACGTCAACAGAAAAGCAATTTAAAAATAAATACAAATTTATTAGATGTGTTAACCTACAGGGTGTCTCGTAAATGGTGTATAAACATTACGGTGCGTTATTCCTCATTTCAGCGTAAGTTCGAAAAGTCGAATAGCGTTTTGACCACTGTGGCTTATTTTCGAAAATGCAGCGCACTTTGGGCACCATGAAAATCATGGTTAGCTCTTTGATTTAGGACTTAGAGAATGTGTACTTTTCAATTTTTGTCTAATTTGTACATGTACATACCTTATCTTCAAGCTCAAGATTTTTTTGTAAATTTGTTTCTTCTGGATTTTTTGTTGCAGCAAATAAACATCCTACATACTATCTTATTTTATCTTTGATGCTATCAAAGTGAGTTCATACTGTATACTTGGATTTTAATCACCGGTTGCCATTTAATCTAATTTTCTTAATTAAGCATTGCTTTTGCCGTGTATCCCGTTAATTTAGATTTCCTTGTATTATAGAATTTCAATATATTTCTAAACTTGTTTTGGTATCCAGGTTGATGGCATATGATCGTTACTAATTTTTTGGAATAACTAATTTTCTGTTGTAATGATACTTTTACTTTAATATCTATCTTTAAAATAAATTTCTATAAAGGGTTTTGTAAAGATGGGTATCATTTATATTTTTTAATGAGTTTCTTTTGATTGGAGGAAGTTCTAGGGAGAAGTAGTAGTCTACGGTAGGTATCTAGCTACATTTTTCCAACCCTATAGTGTGATGTTACTGACGTTGAAATATGCAACAAAATTTTTAGATAAACTTATTACTATGCAGTTCTTTTATGTTCCATATTAAAGAACTTGTTCTTTCTTTGTTTAGTCGATTCAAGGTCATACAATACAGTTGTTTTCCGATTATTAATTTGTCTTTTTGGAGTTATTTTGATTATATTTATGTAAAGCTTCTCTCAGTAAGGCGAGTCCATTATTTTATTTTTATCTTACGGTTTTGTTTGGAGTTAGAACTAACTTGACAAGGTCTTTCCTTGATGGGCATCTTATCTAAAAGGATTGCAATTCTCCCAAAAGAAGACTTTGATTAGTGAGCTCCATTGTTTACGTTTGTATTGTTGTATAACAAGTGTTTCCGAAGCCGGTGTCACCGATAGAGCGATCGACCAGCCGCCCAAGGGCAGTCACATTTAAAATCAACTAAGAATGTTTAATAATTATACTTTGAATAGAAATAATAAGTGTCTAAGAAGTGTTTCAGTCCTAGGCGGCTATAGATTGTACTAAATAAAGTTTTCTTTTAAAAACCCATTATCAAGAAAGAAAATTTTCCCTTTAACCTCAAAACTTCATATAAAATGAAACACGTGCTTTGTTAATCTGTGTATCTATGAAATAAGATTCAAGCAAAACCAACAATATTGTAATGTTTATAATAAAAGTCCGTTTAAGATATTATAAATATGCGGTTCCGGGGAGGTCTCTTGTACGTAGGACTAACACGGTAGTTACTATTTCTGTTCAACGAGAAAGCCAGCAGTTTCTTGCGCGCTTGCGTAAAGTACTAAGTACCAAAGAAGTAGAGCTGGGTAAGTACATCACAAATGTACTTAAGTGCAAAGTACATTTTTGTGTAAGTACTTAAGTACAAGTACTAAGTACTTTAAAAAAGAAAAGTATTTAAATACAAAAGTACTTAAATACAGATAAAATGTACTTATTTCCTAATTTATAAGTACTTTTCCAAGTACTTTTTTAAATTTATTTTCTCTTTGTTACGTAAGCAGTATAAAAATTGTAATAAAAAACATATGATGAATGTCTTTATCCTAGCCACAATATAAACTTTTAGTTAGTTTATATTAACTTTGGTTTTATCTTCATAATGATAAATAAAATATAAAAAACTTTACCAATGTAAAAAAGGAATTTTCCTAAACCTAAGGATAAAACATCGAGAATCTTTAGTAGTAGCACCATAAGCTTGCAGTCTTCACAAACACCAAAAGCTGTATCAAACACAGAATAAAAGAATAGAACAATGCGACTTGTGATATATCTGAGAAGAGTGTAATAGAAAAATTTTCATTTTATGCAAAAAGTAGTATTTAATAGATTGAAAAAATGTATCTATATTTGGAAAAGTACTTATATTTGGAAAAGTACCTGTACTTGTACTTGAATATACTGCGTCAGATGTATTTAAGTACCAAGTACAAGTACTAATCAAACTTTGGATTTATAAGTACAATTATAAAGTACATTATCTATATAATGTACTTAAGTACAAGTAGAAGTACAAAAAAAGGATTTATTTATGGTTTTAAGTACATTTGTGATGTACTTACCCAGCTCTGCAAAGAAGTTGGAATCGACATCTGGCATTTCTAACAATCAGTGGACTTGGGAGAGCTTGGAAGTCTAGAAAAGTCCGGGGTTCTATAACCACCTGAACACTCAAAAAAATAATTTGGAGTCACACAACTTTTGTGACTACTATAAGGCCAAGGTCATTCCATGACTAATCTATTCCATCGTAATTTTCAATTTATATAAATAGGATATTCCCTATCTTGGTCTGCCATGCAATGGTAAAAAAATCTCTCTTGTGTTCCATGCTCGGCTCTACAACGGATAAGAAGATTTTAATTTCTGATGTTTAGATCATCATGGGATCGGTTGGAGAGCGCATTTGTTGTGTTTAGAATGATATAATCCTTCCCTCTAAATGATTCTTGATAAATTTAACCTTGAAAACTTTCTGAATGCAAAGGAATAATTTCTGGAGATACTAGGTATTTAAAAATAAATTCAGTTTCAATGGAAATCTAAAATTAGAAGTTTTACTAGTTTCATACTAATCTTCCGCTGGATATATTCATGAAAACATTCTTTCTTCTGCCTTATTTAACATAGCAGTTGCTCTCCAGATTTTGTTAACTGTCACTAACTATAGCAGCGGCGAAAGAAGGTTTTCAAAACTTTTAGACTTATTCAAGATCATTTAAGAGATATCCTACAATTTATAGAGCATCAATTAACCAAAATTATAAATTACGACTTTTTTAAAGGTGGCAAGATGATTAAGGCAACGGAAAATACTTTGCTCAGGGCTTGAATAATCTTCATATCAATATCTGCTTTTTATGGTTTAAATTAAGATTAATATAGTAATGATGTTTTGATGGACTTTTTAAAAAATAAATTAATTTCTTAATCTGAGTTTTGAAGCCATCTAGATATATTTACTTTACTTTATTTTCAATTTTCTTTAAACTCTAATTTAACCTTAACGACGTTTAAATCATCATGGTTATTCTTTTAGTGATTAACTAATTTAAAAATTAACGATTTTAATTATCGATGTTTCATTAAATTTTATAATACTTATTTCTATTTTGATAATTTGCATATTTGAAACAAATTGTTTCACATCAGGGAGAGTCAATAAAAAAATTTCCATCTGTTATTTATAATTTGATATTAATGAATTTTTTGCTATGGTTTTTCGTTTGCCTCTTGTTTAATTTGTGTTTAAACTCATAGATGATACAGGGTTCTGTTTATACAGAGTGTTGGAAAAAAGGTTTAAATATGTAAAAGGCAGTATAATGCGATTAACATGGGTACGTAAAACCGTTTCCAAGATGCAGGGTGTGAAAATTTAATTTAAGATTTTTTTCTTTTTTTTATATTTCAAGGACAATGTAAAATATCGGAATCAGATTTTCTAAGGACGCCACTCTAAAATTAAAAAATAATCTATTTTCGGAATTAACAATCGATTTTTCGAAAAAGGGGCATTTTTTCCTATAGAAATTGAAGTTTCCAAAAACTCAAACTCAGCGACCTATGGTAAGGTCATACGTTATCTCACTTTCTAGTTCCTACGGTTGGGTTACTAACTACTATAGAGGGTGCAACAGGTAAAAAACTTTTGATGGCTCATAGCTTGAAAACTGTGGTACTTACGGGGTTGGGGATTTTACCTTTGGATAC
Source organism: Ignelater luminosus (assembly GCA_011009095.1). Classification (NCBI taxonomy): domain Eukaryota; kingdom Metazoa; phylum Arthropoda; class Insecta; order Coleoptera; family Elateridae; genus Ignelater; species Ignelater luminosus. The sequence goes on along the minus strand of VTPC01090831.1, from coordinate 105,625 downwards.
GCCATCAAACGGGGTATGGAAAAGGCTATCCCTACCTATCTCTACCTACAAGGTCATCTTTAGGGTGAAAAATGAAAGTAACCAAAATTACCTAACCTGGCCGAACTTTGCTACCACTTTTGGAGCCGAGCAGATTGGAGGTTTAATAGGAAATGTGCAGCTAGCTCTGCGAACCAACAGGGTAGCAAATCGAGCTTTTGCCTCGAGCCTTGTTCAACAGTAAAATAATCTAATAAGCTTAACTGATAGCTAGTGAAGTGTTGGTAGTAGTCCTTCGAGAAATAGTTGATTTTTATAGTGCATTTCAACATTCTTTATAGGTATGTTTAAGCCCTTTAAAATCATCTTTCTGTTTAGAAAAATAATATTTTAGACTTCCTATGTCTTTGTTATCAGGTATTAAGCTTATGGAGACCTCCACGCCGTCATCTTCTATTGTTAAATTGTTACCAATTTTTAAATAATCTTTAATATTATTGCTTTTGATTTCAATTCTGAAATAGAGGATATTTGCAAATCATCTTCTGGATCAATATCGTTTTCATCAGTATTTGAACTACTGTACCTAATACATAAATCCTACCCTAATAAAGCAATTCGTCATTGCTCTTGAAGAAACTTGTAGTCAAGCAATTTCTGACAATTACACAGTTGAATTAATCTCATCAACCTTAGTTAAAATACGTTTCAACATTAAGACTTTGTAATCAGTTTTTAATATACCTTGCTCTAAAGACTAAAGAAAGCCGTCGTATTTGACGGTAATAATATTATTTTAACGTTTCTTAATTTTAAATTGTCAGTATTGTCACGTTACCAACTTGGGTGGTATGAAGACTTAGGGCAAAAACAAACTCTTGCTTGGCGAGATACATACATTACGACAACTAAACTAACTAATCACTTTAATCTCAGCACGACACAGTAATTAAGTCTACTAACTAACTATTACCTTTAGAATGGATCTTATGAACTCTTAGAGTTATTCTAAGAAACAGTTCTAAGAAACTATTCTTGATAACTAACGAACTGGAAGACTAACTTGTATAGAAAATGCTGTCGTTTATATAGGAATTAAGAACAAAGAATTTTTTGTCTAGAGCAGGGAACTCTTGCATGTGGCAAGAACATACCATGTTAGCAAATAGTTTAATTATTCATGCATTGAGCTTTTGACGCAGTTATGAAACGCACATTTGAAATAAACTAATTACTCGTGCATTTAATATGAAACCTTTGACGCATTTATAGGAAGACTTTGTATTATTATTGTAGTACAGGTGGTTTACTTCTTGCTGACATGACGTAGTTGCCACGAACATCACAATACCGTGTCCAAGAAAATATTTACTATTTTTACTATTAGGACATCATTACCTTGCATAATCCCGAACTTTTACATTTGAAGAAATTACCTTAAGGAATTAATCTAAAGCTATACTAAAGATCCAAGATCCAAGTTCATAGTGAAGGCTCATTATCCATATTCGTGACAGTACGGGTTTTCTGAAAATAAGTAAGAACTTTCGTTTTCATCTAACCATTTGTTTCATCTTCAGTAACCATTTCTTTGTAACAACTCTAGTCATCCAAGCTTTTCTGTTTGATTTCCAAAACTGATTTTAAGTTTGGTAAATGACTTTTCAATTACTACCAGTTTCTCTTTCTAAAATAATTAGTCTTCCTCTTGATAGTTTCCCTCCTGTACATTTTGCGATTTGAATGCTAAAGTTTTATCTGGTAAAGCGCGAAAAAATGGACCAGTCTCGTATGCACTGAATAATAAGTACCGTCTTGAATAAACTGTTGAGGTCGGATCGTCAAGGTTGGCACTTGCAGCTTCTCTGCAAATAGATTTAAAGCCAATGTTGTGATGAGCAAAAATTACTGTAACCGGTATCTTTACTATTTCTTTAACTTTGTTTTTTAATATAGGTTCGGATACAGAAAAAGATTTATGACTACGATAGTTCTTGCAAACCATTCCAGACATAATCTATCGATGTTCAGATTTTGTGTAAAAAAAACACTTTTTATGATTATCATGCGTGTTTGAATTTCATCTTTTAGCTGTCTCCTTTTTTGTTTGTTGTCTGCAGTTTTCCTTTTACCGATATTAGATCGTTTTGCTACATTACGTAAAGATAGTTTCTGAT
>VTPC01090831.1:14189-103459 GCA_011009095.1 Ignelater luminosus | reverse complement strand
CTTCAAACACCTGATTTAACTAACACTAATTTCTATAAGTAAATTCAGTGTACGGACACTAAATTTAATTAGTCACAATAAAATGTTATATAGAATAAAGCGTTTGTTTAAAATACTAATTTTTCTATTTTTCATAATCTACAGAAATAAATAATAGAGGCAAAGAGAGAAACTCGCGTTTGTAGAGAAGAGATTGCTTGTGTCCAGCAGCAAGCAGCAAATGATGGCATTCGCAGCATAAGCTTCTTAGATGGCTGGCAGCACTCATCAGTACGGCATTTGCTACTGTATTTCAAGCATCATTTTAAAAAGCACTTTCGTATTCTACTGAGATATGTATTTAAGGTTAGGTATAAGTTGTGGCGTCAGAATTGATTATTGTGTAGAAAAAATCAGATGGTTTCTCAAATCCGTAATAGATACAATATTAAGAAAATGGGATTTTATAAAAATCGTATACTTTCAGTTCGTTTCTAAAAGTATATCCGGATGCATCCACTTTTTAGAGATGTCCGTTATGAGAGTCTCACTGTTTATATATTTTTTGTATTTAATTTTGGAAACTATTATTGTGAGTTTGTTGAAAACCTTAGTATAACTTTAACGTTCTTTGAAGCTGCTGACCTGGGGCTGACCAAACAGGTAAATATTGCTTTGGACTTTTACGTTGCAACGTCGCTAAGGCTTGACATCTTCTAAATGTTAAGACTTACCAGCAACAAAATAAAATGTAATAAGTAAAAAGAATAAAGAAACAAATAGTCGTAGCGATAATTTTAAGGTGTGTTTTAATATTAAGGAACTTTGTGTAACGAAGGTTATTTATGTATTACACGACAAGGTAATGTTAACGAATACGGTATGCCAATAAGATGCATTCTAATTAGGACATATTCCCATTAACATCACAGATATTGCAATGTCTTCAGAAAAGTCATAATATTTATTAAGTTGCATAAATCTTTCAGTGTGCAATCCTTTATTGTAGATTTTCTACAGTTCTTAGATTTAAACATTTGATCCTGGATGACTACCTACTTGGATTCTTCTGTTTCGGGAAATACAAAATACAAATTAGCTATTAGAAATATGGCAGGAATCGTCTATTCAACAAGACAAAAGATGTACCGAGTGTTGCCCGAAATCGCTATCATAGGGCAACAATAAGTTCAAGTAGTCTAAATAAGTAGTATAATTTTAAAGTAACTCAGTAATAAGACATTTCAACACTCTACTGACATTTTATGCACGTATCGGTATCGAAATTCTCAGTCTTATTTAAGCGTTTGCCATTATTGTCCGCATGGCCGGGAATCCGGGTGATAAGTAGTATGTGAAATAATAAAGAATATTTAAAATTTAAGCGAAAATTACTTTTTATTTCTGACAAGTGCCTATACGTATACTACATTCACTATCAAGTTGCACTAAAAGCGAACTTTTCATGAAATGACGGATTCACTTCAACCAGACTTAAAAGCTTACGAATAAAAAAATCTGGTGGGTTTTGATAATTTTTACATTTTTTCGGGCATTACATGTAGTACAATGCTTATATCATACTTTTACAGATTGTCCTTGATAAATTTATTTTCTGGATAAACATCGTTTAGAACAATTGTATCCATAGCTACTATCTTACTGGGTCTTAATGTTCAAACCTTCCTTGCATCATGTATTTATCCAGTACTTTAATTTCTATTTTGTTGTTCTTGTTAATTTAGAAACTTTATGAACAATCCTTAAGTTTTTTACTTGCAATGTTTTTGTTTATGTGTTTTAAGTCATATTCAGCACCGATTTAAAACTACTAACGTTATGCCTATGTAGACCATGCTTTGCGAGGCTTTTCTTCTTATCTCGTGTTTTAAATTTAGTTATTAATTATAAAACTAAGAAATAAAATAAAGATTCAGCTGCTACGGTTTCATTTTCTATTCTATCGGATAATCCGGCTCAATTCAATTTAAAATCGAGTTCTACTGAGTGCATATCGCAGATTTTCTATAATCAACGATGTTGCAGTTTCTAAGAACCAGATCTCTTTGTTTTTTAGTCTTGATACTTCGATTAGCAACTACGTTTTGTTAAGAAAACATGAATGTTTGAACGCATTCAAATTTACGTTTCTCGGCCGCTTTGTGACGATATTTATGTAGTCAGACATGTTTTATATTTTTTTATTTTACTTTTTGAGATCATAACAATTCAAGTCTTATGATTACATTCAAAAACATCTGTAAAAGTGTTTTTGTAATTTCTAGTTGTAAAATCAAGTGTGAATAGTGGATAGCAAGTATTTTTCTTTAAATTCACGCACAGAGACATCTGTAAATGTAAATATCACTTTTTATAACTTCTAATTAATCAAAGTTTAATGACCGTTATAAATTTATCTGTATCTATTTTTTAGCTATTATTTGTTTTGCATTAACCATGTTATGACTAACACACTGTAATACGAAATTACCTCATTTTTAGAGGTTGTTTAGATTTTTTATTATGCCATGTGTAAATAAATAGTACATAAATGTATCAATATTAATTAATTATACATATGGATACATGGATCGTCTATGAGAATTATTCCCATATAAAATGCAGCAGTAAAATGAAAAGAAAATATTTTTCTAGAGATATTATGTATGCCTAATTCCAAAATCAATCAATCACCAGGCTGCTTTGGAGTATTTTAAATAAAATAATTGTTTAGGCCAGTTTTCTAATCAAATATTGAACTTGATACTATCCCATTACTACTTACCAAGCATAAAACTGGTTTTCCAGAAATACTGCTTTACTTTAAACATAAAATTGATCCAGAAATAAATTGAAAGATTTTCGTAGCTTCAAAGATAAAACTTGAAATTGTAAAAGTGGCCCTTAGATCGTTTTTATTTTATTGGTATAGAAGCACAAACATATTAAAAAGGTTAAACATTTTGGAAAATAATTCCAAAATATTGTAATTAAAATTGCAAAGTTTTTGAGTTATTTTATATTTTGCTTTAGATAATGTCATTCAATTCATGCGATAACATATTTGTATGGTCACATTAAGTGGTGGTCCTCTGTTTTTGTTAGAACACCGTTAAAGTGCTCAAAGTTCTAATTAGATTGTAAGAAACAAACTCATTTTCAAAGACGATAAGCAATATTTAAGGTTTACTAGTAAACGTATTAGGAAACAACAGACACAGAAGGAATAGTCAATACTTCGGGAGGTGATAAGACCATCGAAAAATATATTTTGTCACATTAATCAGTTCTTGACATACAGGGTGTCAAAGTTTCACTGAAAATATCGTTTTTCTGGTATCTCAAAGGCAATACAAATTATTGAGCTGATATTTTTTGTATCGTCTTTGTTACAACAAATTTACATTTTTACAATTTATTATGATTGATTTCTTTGCCCTAGAAGAAAATAATTATCACCGTAGGTGATTTACATATTACTTTGATTTACAATCTCATCAGTGGTGAGAGTCTAGATGAAAATGAGTATTTTTTTAAAATTTATGTTGTACTACTGGAAAAATAAGAAATTTTAATATTGAAATTTAAACTATTTGCCTTTCAGTATTCTTTCAAAGCGAGTTTCTTTCTAAAATTAGATTTTCCAAAGCTTTATTTTACTTATGTTTAAGATTACGTGCATCTATAAGAGATTAATAAGCAAACTACTCAGGAATGTTTCTTCAGTGACCTGTTATGAAATCTTGCTTAGTTAGTACGCAGGACTATAATTATATTTTAAAGTTTTATTAATATTTATGTGCAGCCTAGATTTATTGATAATATACATATATTTTAACAAAAAGAGAAATTTAGGAAAATTTAATTTTACTCGAAAACTGCACTGAGGAACTATGGCAGTTTTCATCTGAGTTTTGAAATATTCAAAAATTTGTTTTTCGGTGGCATAAGTTCGAGATACTAGAAGAAGGAAGCATTTTCAACAGAACTTATAACCGTGTGTCTTGACAACATAGTAGTTTTGATATAATTTTATCTGACAAAAAGTATACTTATTTTTTGATGTTCCATTACCTTCATAAATATAGACCGTTCCTCATAAAACACCCTGTATTTACTGTTATTTATAGCATGTAGGAAACGAAGAATATAATACACTCTCTTACAAAAGGTGAAGGACGTCAATTATACCAAATCAGTAAGACCTGTCTGGTGAAGCTCATTAAACATCTAGAATTTACATAAACATATAAAGATGGATAACAAGCAAGAATTACGTGAATAGCCATACAGGTTATGAACGAATAACATTTTTTATATTTTGCGAATATGTGGGGTCTATCAAAATGAAGCACTGCATAGACAATGACAGAATAACAAATAAGCATATGTAGAATTCAGCTTGTATAACTAGAAAAGAATACAAAAATGATTTATTTTAATGTTAATTTTTTCAAGTTTAAAAGAAGACATTGCTTATTTTAATTTTATGTACAGTGACTCACATACAACATCATACAACCATATATTAAAACATAACATACTTTCTATAACAGTAACTGCTATATACACCTTGATATCTTGAGTTTACTTAAAAGTCATAGACAGGTTTCTTAACCTGCCTATCATCTTTCTTGATCAATGTCATAGTTAAAATCGTACTCTTTGTCGTCTTGTGTAATAATAATGAAGCAGAGCAATGTAAACGACAATTTAATATTTTGTTGAATAACTGTGACTGTTTAATATGGCTTCTTGTCTTTATAACATTTACTAAACCAGTCTTCGGAACATTTTTTTGTAGTGTCGCTTTCAGATCTTCTGCTTGTTTCATACAGCCTCTATTATCTTCAATCACAGTAATTGGCAGGATGTCTAGATAGATTTTGGATAATTAAGTTTCACCCTTTTGAAACCACAGAATTCACGAAATTGTTATTACATTAATAATTAATAAAGGTGCTAATATGCCAATGTTTTCACTGTCACATTAAAATCATCCTTCATAATGAACAGATTACCAAATTGTTATTTACATCATTCGTTGTTATTACATTGTAAGAAAAAGTATTCCTGTTCTTATTTGGAAGTAATATTATTACGTCATTTTTTGTGTTATTATAAGTATCACTTTTTCTAACAGCCATTTATCAAGACTACGTGCAGTATAAGCTTGTTTTTTAATTAACCTCTAAAATAAAAAAAATACGTTTTCTAAAGCAGAATCTAATTGTTGAAACAAATTTAACTGCATTTCTCGTGATTAACGTAGTAATTCCAGTCACTACACATACATTAGGTACCGCTAGTATCTCCATATTGTTAATCAAATAAACCCATAAAATAATTAATTACTGTAATAAAACGTGCAATGTAGAGTGCATAGTTTATCACTAGAAACATAACAAATAATTTGACCTTTGGCTTAATTAATTTTTGTAATTATGCCGCAATCCACATTTTTTTGAATCTGAAGAAATTTGCGAATCAGTCTAAAATTATTGCACTTGGAATGAGAATGACCTATCATGGTAGATTTCTTTATATACTTATTCATAGCAGTTGTTATCAAGTTACTGCAGATATTCAAGCGGAGATATGACCCTAAACGATATTTTTGAATAGAAATCAAAAAAGCTTATCAAATTCAACTGCAAAATATCTTTATTCCAATTTATTCTAATTTCTAGTACGTCTAGATTACTTACAATTTTTATAGCAACACGTCGTATCTTAACAGTTTCCAGAAAGGTCTAAAGAATGAAGTACTACATAGTAAATACTTAAGTAAGCTTTGATTTTTATTCTAAAGAATGTGCCAAAATTGTTGTTATCATTTTCATTGGTAGCAGTATCTTTGTTTATCTATAAAGCGTATAAAATTTGTGAAAAATCAATTGAGAACATTAAACAGTAAAAGTTTGGCAAGTTATACGTTACTGAGATTACATTATTTTTGTATTTAGCTTTCTAGGGTCAACAGGCGTTCCAATTCTGAATGCTACCATACTAGTATCAAGCACAGTAACTTGTATTAAGTTATATAGTCACTTTAAAATTTACAAAAGGTTAAAGCAACAACAACAATTAACAGCATAAGCAAAATGATAAAAAGCCTGGAAGATTAGTAGAATGATACTGAAGATCAGGTTTGACTGCAAAACTCAAAGAAACAAAAATAAGAAACCGTAACAAAAAATTAATCGAACAAATGGAAGCAACTGCAAAGTAGACATTTTCTCTATTTCCACCCCTTAGTCTACTCTCCAAAACCCTACTTGTATTTGTAATTCTGTTTATATGCTAACTGATTGCAATAAAAATTCAGTTTTATTACAATATGCACGTATACACGTACACGAAGTAAGCCAACCTAACTTAAAAGTATCTTAGCAATGTTGTGCAACGATCGAACGTGCTTTTGTATTATATACAGTTGATTTCTGAAAGTTTCTACTATTAGAAAATCTGGGAAAACACGCGACGTGAGACGTAACGTTATTTTTTACGTTTTAGTAATGGCTCCTGTTGTTAAATTTCGTTGCCATGACTATGACCAATCAAAAAGTTTATTCTAGAATCTTAACAGCATGTTAAGATTTATCTTAAATATTTCTGAATATCATTAATTTTGTAGCACAGTAGAAATGAATTTCTTTTACGATTTCTGTGTACGTTTAATGTTTTTGTTTGTAAAAAGTCACGCTATGCATTCGACACAATTTAAATTGTTTTCGCATTAAAAATAGCGTTCCTCTAATCTCATGGGTTTCCGCAAATTTCCTAATATATTATAAAAGAACGAAATAAACTTTCACGATAAAATGCGTTAGCTAATGAAAATTATAATATTGAAAGAAACCAAAAGCTTAAAAATTGTAAATCTTAGAGGATCGGTTCAAGTAGAGAACAGGGAAAATCTTACTACACTAGAAAAGAAATATTTTTAGACACATTGAGATATACGACCCAGTTTTTAATTACAACTTTACAGTTTACTATTATAATTAGTACGAGTACATGCCTTTTTTATATTTTACATTATTCTAAATTATAAATGGCCTTTAATTTATTATTATTTACTAGTATTTGGAAAGGCTGAAACAGCACATGTTTCTAATAGCCATTTTATGTAGGTAGACTACGCGTTTTATGTTGTTTTGATTTTTTTTTAGAAAAGGGAAAGTTATGAAAGTTTATATAAAAGTAGATTTTTGTCGTTTTCATTCCATTTCAGAGCTATTATAAGGATATAAAAATAAATATAACTGAATTACAGTATTTTTATAAAATAGGATTTTACAATTGTAAAAGTATTTAAGTCCGGAGTAACCGTTGAAAAAGAGTATTACTTATGTTTTTGATAGACCCACATTGTGTTAGTTTTTAATAAACTTGGTAGATGAGATCACCAACAATTGCACTATTTCAAAATATCATCTGTGATACCTAGTTACTGTGTGCTGTTCATGATCAAGACTTTTGGTCCTAAACAGCCATGTTTGATAATGTCATACTGACTGCAAGTTAACTGCGTTGAGGCATGTCAAAACTTGCATAAATGTTACACTTGTATGTAAATCCGTTTGACAGAACTTACACGAATCATTGCCATTAGTGTAAATATCTCTGCAAGTCATCATTGTGACTTCTGTCGCAAGTGACTTGATAAACTGTTTTCACTTTAGGAAAATACGAAAATTATAAGATTACCTGACCATAGCCCATTAGAAATGATAAAAACTTGAAAATTATACTAAAAAAATTACATTTGTGTACTAGAGCTGACAACACAGCTTTATTTCTGGTTATCCAGTCCATGTTTGGAAATACACTTTACCGTATATTGAGGAGTTTTTGAAATCATATTCTGGATTTTAGCTTTTAATAAACATTAAAAATTGATTAGAATGCGGTAGATTACGTTTTAGATTGCCCAACCGCTTAATTAATAAAAAATTAATAAAACTAAATAACGTAAAGAACGCCGAGCCAAGCAGTGCCTTTTTATTTCGTTTTATAAGATTATTGTTTTAATCTTTAATAAAAATATAAAAAAATAAAAAAAATTGTAAATCTTCGCTTTTAATAAAAAATGGGATGATGTAATTTCTTGTTTTAATTAAGGACAAGTCTTAGGTTTGCCTGAGGCAGTATAAACGCTAGAGCCGGCCCTGGTTCTCACCGTTTATATCGATGCAGTGTTTGTAAACAGGCAGGATGTATACACTAAAATTTTAATTGCAAAGTATTTTTGATTTTCTTTTCAGTATCAAAGCAAGTAACTCTTCCTTGACTTAATTGACTCTGCTCACCTTAAGAATTTAGAAATGTTAATAACCGACCTTAAATATACATAATATGTAATACGGCATAATATAAAAAAGTTATATCCAGTCAAAGTTGATATTTATCTTATTCTAAGTATTTTTAATTAATTAATATTCATAAATATTTTAAATGAATATTTATTTGAATCCTGTTATTAAAGTATGTATGTATCTGCAATATATTTTTTATTACGTAAATACCGCACGTATTTTATGCTATTACTGTCATACTTGTAAGATACTTTTCGGTAACAGTAATAAAGTTATATAGTATGAAAATTATATAATTTGAAATAATGTAACAAAATAAAAATAATAAAATTTTTGTATATAGTCATTCGCTTTTCTTACACGTGCAGGAGTAATAGAAAGCAAAAGTAAATGTGTACCTGGTTCTAGTTAGGTATGTTATAAGACAAATATTATCTTTTAATAATAAATTATATTTTTGTTATTTTTTATTTATTCCTATTTTATTTAAAAATGTAGTCCAATTGATATAACTGAATAGAATTTTTTTCTCTCGGTAAAAGGGAAATTTTGAAAACTAAACTTTTACGGAAACAACACATTGTTAAAATTAGAATAATTTGTATCGGCAATAATTAATAATCTTACTTACCTACGAACACGGCCAGGTACTGGACCGCATATTTTCGAAATTCTTGAATGTTGCAAACTACCATTTTCGTTTGTTCGCACCAACAACACAAAATACATTGTCGTAAACCTCCTCTGCTTCTGAGTTTGATTACGAACTGATAGCACTAACATATGTAATACTACTGCTCATAGTATTACAATTTTATTTATTATCGCCGGCTGTTGACGCATCACTCATTGGCTCTCAACATTCTTTGCTGAAAGAACACGTTTTACAGAGTTGAAGTATGAAAATGTTCAAACAATGATTATTTTGAAAAACAAAATAAACATCATATTAACCGTTTGAATATTAAGCGTGAACCTGTTTTAAGAGAATCTGGTTTTAGAATTCATTTAGTTTTATTTTGTGCACTGTGAGTCGAATTGACATCGGATGGTCACTAATAAAAATTCCTTTTAGCATAAACTCTGCATTTATAGAAACGACCCTGTAAAATACAGTCAAAACAATGCAATTTTAAATGCGAATGACCTATCAAAACAAAAGCATTTGATTTACATCGTATGAGGGTAGAATTAATTAATTACCTGGTTAAAGTAGATATAAATAATATGCAAATTAGGTATTCCTAATTATACGTGTTGACGAACTTGCGTTGAATTCACTGCAAGTTTGGCATTCAGATTAATCTCAATCCTTAGGTCACTCCTAATTCATTCTAAAATACGACAAAATTAAAAAATGCGAAGTTATATTATCCATTCTATGGACAATACAATAAATTTTTCTATATGTAAATACAAACATGTTAATTTCAGAGATTTAATGCATTTGCAATATTACACATTCGAACTGATGTTATTGTTCATTATTAATCATTTCCTGTTTAATAACCTTTTTTTTACGAAAACACGTGTAAATTGCTCACAACTGATTATTACCCTACTATACATCATTGCTTCTCAAACAGTAAGTATTGCAATTTAAATTTAATAGAGAAGTTATAGTTGGTTTAATTACTCCCTCAGAATTCGTATTTGCATATATTCAGAAGTGTGGTTAATTACCATTACCAATACCTACAAAATCATTACTTTTATCTGATTCTGAATATGTATTTCTGTAGTTCCTTACAGTGATGTAAGGCCCCTTTCACACCGACCAAATCGTAGGCGTCTGATCTGCAGGTACCAGCATAGGCTTAAATATTTTTATGATACTCGTACTCTAACATTAAAATCGATTTCAGCTGTTCGATAATTTCTGTTAAAGTGTTGGACCATATCAGTTTTTGTTTTTCCTCAAACAAAAGTGATCACGTTGATCCAAACATATTTAATTTTGTTTTGACAAAATCTACGATATCCTTAAAAAAGCGCAAGTGTAATGTGTATTGTAAATTGATAAAATACTCGCTTTGTATAATTATTTATCCAAATTAATATTTAAAAATTACCTCGATAGAAACGAGGTCTATTTTGGAGAATAATAATTGAATAACAACTATCAGCTTTGAGACCCACATAATGCTACATCGTTGTAATCAGTAATGAAACTAGGACCAAGAAAATATCAAAATATGCAGGGTGTTTAGAATTGATATCATTTCCGATGAAACCGGAAGACAAATTGTTAGATAGATAACAAAATTCGGCAGCTGAATTTATTCTAATCTTTTATTTCTAATCTAATCTGTTTTTTTTTGTTTTCTTCTTTCTAACTGAGATATCTTCTTGAGACCTAACCTATTATATTGTGTCCGTATACATACTACGTTTATAACATCACGTTTGAAGTGAAACAATGGTAAGATTATTACTACAAATTGTAATAATGAGATAAGGTTGTTTATACCTTTGCATTATATTAGACTATAAAATTAAGATTATTAGAATGATATTGTACAGGGTACGAGGTGAATACAGCTAGAACTATACTTTTTCCTGTTTAGTTCATTGATGCAATCAGAACTTAAAATCTCTTTTTGTTCGTGAATTACAGACGGAAATTAATACACTCAGCGGCAAAATTAATTAATTGTAATTTTTGTTTAAACAAAGGAATTATTTTTAACGAACTCCGAAGGAGTCGTTACTGAATTTGCGAAGTCTATCTGCCTGTCTGTCTGTGTGTATGTCTATCCGCATTTTTTGTAAGATTTTGAAATTTTGACTTCAGATTTGGATTTTACATCAAAAACTAAAGACTACGTGGTATTTTTGTTTTTTGATAACTCTTCGAGAACATGGTCAAAATGGCCGCCAAAATTTGTTCAATGTTTCTTATGTCGGTTAATTTTGTTGATCAAAAAGTGTAATTATTACAATTTAACTTTATGTGTTAAAACTTGTTATTTCATTTGTGTTTCGTTCCATTTGAGTTTTTATTGTTGTTTAAAACATGTTCTTTATTATGGCATCTTTAAATCGTGATAATGCTATAAGAGCCACGACATTGCCTCAAGAAGGAAGGAGATAACAATATGTAGCAAATCTTCTTGGAGGAAATCAATTGACTATTTCTTGACTTTCCAGACGTCTTTAAGAGACTGGCACTGTAAGACGGAGACCAGGGCAAGGAAGGAAACGAGCAACTTCGGCGATAGATGACCTATTTTTAATTAAATTCCCTACGTGATCGCACTCTGGCTGCAATAAAACTCCAGGGCATGCTTGATACAACTCGGGGTGTACAAGCTAGAGAAAGAACAGTTCGAAGAAGGTTAGGAGAAGGCCATCTTCACGCCCAACGCTCTGCTATATGCCATGCCCTATTTTGTTGCCGCGTCATCCGCTTGTAGATATCATCAATGGCTACACCAGATACTAGTTACCGTTGTATTTCATTTAATGCTTTCATATACATTGAATTCTTTAAATTCAAAAATTCGTGTTTAAAGACAATTAACAATAGAAAAATAAAAACAGGGTCAATTTAACCAAATTTAATTTATTTAAGTGCTTATGTAGCTGTATATTCATAAGTCGTAGGTGCGTCATCAGTTTTTATAATTGTTAAAAAATTATTCAAGATTAACCAATTATGCGTTAATTTTCCCGCTGCACAGTGGGCCAGGAGACTAGTAAAAGTGGCCAAAATTCCATATCTCGTAAAACACGTAAAATATCTAGCAATGACACATGTACATGAGGTTTTCGGCATCGTTGATTTCATTTCTGATATCAAAATCGAAATTCAGAATGGCGGATTCGATATGGCGTCTAAAAATTACAAAAATAGTCCGATATACTTGAAAATTGGCTTAGTTCGTAATTTTTGTTTTTTAGGTAAAGCATTTTTATAAAATATTCAAAATGGAGGATTTAATATGGCACCAAAAAATTACAAAAGATAGTTCGATACACTTGAAAACTAGTTTAAAGTGATTTTCTAGCTGGTAATTTCTGTTTTTGATGTAAGAAGTTTCTATAGATTATTCAAAATGGCGGATTTAATATGGACAAAAAAAGAAATATAAACAATTTTTTTTCAATGCGCGCAGTGTGCCAGAAAACTAAAAAGTGGCCAAATTTGGTACTTGTGGTAGCTGATGTCGTTAAAAATAAACTTTAGAAATTGAATATGGGGAACTTAAAATGGCCGCTAAAAATATTTAAAAAGCTCTGATTATGCTGAAACTTTCTGATTCGAGAAAATTGTAACATGACAATTATAAAATTTGTAATAATGAACTAAAACAACTACAATTATAACCTACAAATATTGTAGTTTCCAGGATCTACAACGTGGAGGTTGCAGTTCGATTTCAGATCCCTTGTTGCGGGGTGCTGTTTTAGCGTGTGTCCCCTTTCGTTCCACGAAACGGGATGCTTTTTTAACGTTCCCCTTTCCCCTCACAATTTTAGAATCAGGGAAACTAAAGTTTAACTTAATTCATATTTTATTTTGCTGCATGTTTCAATATCTATTTCTTCTTCTGACGATTGAAGATCATCTAAATCAATAAAGGTGTCTAAAATTCCTAAATTTACAGTTTTTTCTTCTAATTCTTCTGCATTATGATCTTTATTGAAGTTAGAACTGTTTAAGTCGGGAATAGCAAGTAAATCTTTTTTTGTTCTAGTAGGATCGGTATACATCTTTAAATGTGGACGATGATTTGTTTACACATATGTGTTTAAGTTATATAGCAAAACGAGCAAGAAGTAGCAACTTTTTCTTAAAATACATACTATACGCAGTATATACCATTAAAGTTTCCCTTGTAGAAGGTGGAATCTCGGAGAATGGTAAATCGGAAGTGAATAGTTATAGTATACTAGTATATATATATATACAATAGTATACTCATGATAATACAAGGAGAATGTAATATATTATAATTTATTGTTGCTTTGTTCCATTTTATGTGATATATTGTTCATTCTTGACCTTTTCTCAATATATTAATATATCAGAAATCCGGAAAATAATATACAACTTGATTATATCAACAATAAAGTAAAAAAAAAAATGAACAGAAGTTTCAGTATACGTTTTTACTTAATCTTATTATAACTGATACAAAAATAATGCAATCAACAAAATATTGTTGCTATTACTACTTTCAAAGGTTTTAAATACAATAATAATTATATCATAGATCAATTCGGATTTTCACTTTTGGCCACTTTTACTGGTCTACTGGCCCACTGTGCGCTGAGTGTATTTTCAAATTTCGTCGAGTGACTATCTTCGTTGTTTGAAAAAAGATTGTTCGGAAACTTTTACATGATTTGCTTAGAATAAAGTAACTACTCTAATGTTTGTCTCATTTAGTTGTTTTCAACAATTACAACAAAAAAAAGTAATTTTTTTAATGGCAGTATAGTAGGTCTTGACATATCTGAATTCTTTGTTTTCTCATCTTTTAGAATAACTCTTTATTTAATAAAATTATCAAAAATTGCTAAAAGAATTTTAAATGGCACTATCCCATGTGTGATATATCATTTTAAAAGGTATACAATCCTCAATTTTTTATATCAAAGAAAATTGAAATCGGCCCAGCCGTTCGTAAACTAGAGATAAAAATGTGTTTGATTTAATCAATACGTTTCTGTCTCTAATTCACAAACGGCTAGGCCAATTTTAATTTTCTTTAATGTAAAAGACTGAAAATTCTATACCCTTTAAGATGAAATATCACACATGGGGTAGTGCCATTTAAAACTTTGGGAAACTTTCACCCTCCCCCAACCACTCCCACCCCAAGATTTTAAACGGCACTACCCCATGTGTGATATATCATTCTAAAAGGTATAAAACTCTCAATTTTTTTCATCAATAAAAATTAAAATCGTCCCAGCCGTTCGTGAACTAGAAACAGAAATGTACTGATTAAATCAAATCTAGTTTACAAACGGCTGCGCCGATTTTGATGTTCTTTGATGTAAAAGATTGAAAATCTTATACCCTTTAAAATGATATATCACACATGGGGTAGTGCAATTTAGAATTTTGGAGAGGCAGTGATTGGAGGGAGGGTGAAAGTTTTCCAACTGCCTAAAGTAGGTTATTAAAGGTCCCCTTCCAGAACAAAATCGACGGGTTTCGGGGATTTTTTATAATTTTACTAATTAAAGTTATTCAAGGTGGGAAGATTTAAAATGATCACTCTGTATAGGTTTGTTCATTGTTGCATTTATTCTAAATAATAACGAATGTATAGCAATATTAATGTAATATGCATAAATCTAGCATGTCATGATTTTGAGAGATACCAAAAAGATAGCTTGTTAATAACGTTTTCGTCAGGTATGATATAATTAAATAAGCTGTTATTGAATGTACTATCTCTTAAAGTATTTCTTACAAAAAAATAAAAAAATTACAAAAAACCCTCATATTGAGTTCCATTGTATGCAATACGCAGTATACATAATTTCTTTAACAGCATTTATAGCGTATGGATTTCCCATAGTGAAGTCGTCTTTGATGATAAAGGAAAAACAAAGTCGGTTGCACAAATTATATTTAAGAATATCCGCTACATGTAGATACATGTTTCGGCTATATATAAAATGAATAGCCATCTTCAGGAGTTTTAAACTTAAGGTACAGTCTAATAGTACATAAACTTAACTAAACTGGTTTACATGATTATTAACTAGTTACATTTTCTTAATTAAATAATTGAGTAGAAGTATTGCCTTGTACGCCCGCAACATTTACATTGCCAAGCATTTATAGCGTTTAAGATGTGAACTGACCTTAGCTTATTGAATGTCACTTCAACGTTTTCAAAGAGTTTGTAAACAGTGTTATTCTCCTCCTTTCCATTAACAGCCTCTATAAAAAGAAGTTACGAAAAGTGGCGTTTGGCGACCTTGGGAACCATTTTATAGCTCCGAAAGTTCAAATTCATTAGCTTCTAAAAATATTCATTGTTAAGAGGCTATTTAGTGCCATTCGTCGGCCTAATATGAAAATTATATAAGTCCAAAAGACATTATGCATTAAGCGGAGCGCAAACCAACGCGGGAGCGGTGGCGATGGCAGTAGCGGTGGCGATGGCAGTATCGGTGGCGATCAGATAGGGTTCATTTGGACGATGAAAGTGCGTACACCACAGCGATCAAGTGATTGTGCCCGCGCAGTTTTGTTGCGTTCTACCGCGGCTGTCATACTTCCGTGCGGTAAACGCGTCATGCACCATTTGCCAGCGCGGATCAGGCGATATTCTGGCAAGTGCAGTGTTCATGTTAATAATATTATTACAAGAAAAACATGAGTGATAATACTAAAATCCAAGAATTCATTGAAATTGTGCGACGACACACTATCTTATACGATACGTCGCACCCATGTTATAAAAATATAAAGAAGAAGGACATGATATGGGACGATATTCTTCCTCCACATCTTGTTGAACTTCTATTTTGAAATATAGAAAATTAATTATATTATTTACTATTAAATACTAACTGACAAGTGATCCGTAGAAGCACATCGCGTTTAGTGTGCATACCCGTGATCGCTACCGCTACCTCTACCGCCACCGCCACCGCTCCCGCGTTGGTTTGCGCTCCGCTTTAAGCGCGTTTTCTGAGCCGAGAAGTAGGCAACACACCTAACAACCATGGCATCTACGTTTTCGAAAAACAAAAACAGAAAGTTAACTGAAATCAACTGTTCGTTAGCGCCTTTGTTAGGCAACCTCACTACAGTTTACAGTTGATTATACATTTGGAAATAAGCAAAACTAAAATCAAGTGTTTATGCAAGCGTTGATTAGGCAAAACGCGTTACACGCCTCCGCCGGAGGTATGTATGTGTTTGAGAATATTTATGCAAGCATTGATTAGGCAACACACGTTACATTTCATGACCAGCTATGCTCTTAGAAACAAAAACATGTAAGTTAAAATCAAGCATTTACGTGTGAATTTATATTACGCAACATACATTATATATAGCATGGACAATTGCGCTTTAAAAAAAATGATGAAAACAAGCATGTCTAAGCATTTATTAGGCAACACAAATTGCATATCGTATTCAATCACATTATTTGGTTTGAAAATGGAGTTAACGAAAACATTAATGTGAAATAAGAACGGTAATCAACACTGGCTTACTTTTCATCAATGTTCATGTTATACTTTAACAGCAATAACTTCTACATGAACTTATGATGATACAACTAATATGTTTTCTATTCTCTTATGTTAAATAACTATTATTAACTGAATTACCTTTTAGTGCATTAGTAATAACAGTGCTATTTCTTTCTACTTCTCTCTCTCTGTTATTCTAAATAGTCTCACTTATACCAGTTTGTCATTCGGAATCAAAATATTACCAATAACTTAAAGCGAACAAAATCAAAATGCTCAATGAACAAATCTAAAACTCTAAAATTATAATCAGTATCCAAAACTACTTATAAGACAAGACAAACGTATATCAATCTTTTGTCATATAGAAAGAAAAGATTGCATCAAATTTAATATCCTTCTTGTCTAGGAACTACGTGTTTTTGTTTAATTAAACCACTTAAGACAATGAGATTACAAAAGGCTAGTGTCATTCCGTAAACACTTACCAAGAACTGTAATGTAAAATACTAAAAATACGACCAATACCATTGCGGCAGATGTGGGGGTGGTAAGTTCTTACCACGTATTTAAGAGATCTTCCAGATATCATTTCCAAGAAAAAACCCTTTTATAGTAACTTTTTCTTCTTCAAATTTGCTATTTGCTTGGAGAAGTCAATTGGTCGGCGTATAAGGCAACCGTATACTCTAAGGACTGTAGACCGAACATTCCTTCAGGTATTTTTTGTGGAATGTTACCAAACTTATTTACATATAGTGTAAAATACGGTACAAAAGCGTTTTATTCATTACTATTATTTCGTCGGTTTTCTTGCCAAGATCGAAGGCGATAGGGTTTGGTAATTATCAGCTAAAATATTGTAGTACTAACTACGTTTCTGTTAAGTGATTAAAATTTTAAGTCCTTCTAAAAAGAAATTTGAATTAATTTCTTTTGTGTTCCACTTATCACCAAAAAAAGTGAAAATAGAAATTCACGTTTCGCTTCTAGCTCAGGGATGGATAACTACACCGAGTGTAAATTGGGCCATTTAACATCATATAACATGCATTCAACCAGGCTTGAATTGATTTCTGGTTTCTCATTACTATTCCAACTTCTTTATTGTTGGGAATTCTAAAAATATACTAAAGCATTTTTAAGGGGGTTTTTACGATTAATAATCTCAGACTGTCCAAATTGCCAACCAACGCTTCGGTTTCATGAAACCATCCAGGTTCATTGGTAAATGTTCGGTTTAGGCCTTCAAGTTTTTTTTTGGGGGGGGTTCTATAGTTTTCCCGAAAGCCCACGTTGAGAGGAGTAAAAAGAGACGATCAAGAAATCAAAGTTATAAATTTTTTTAAAAGAAAATTACCATAAGAAGATTTTTTTTCTATTGTCCATCTTATAGAATTTTCTAAAAATTTGTTTATTGTAGCCGTCTACCTAACCTAACTTTACCTAACCTAATCTAAACTAAAATTTCTTTATTATAGCCTTCTACCTAACCTAACCTAACCTAATTTAACCTCACATTGATTAACCTATTTTTAAACATTTTCAGTTGTCTTGCATAGAAAATTTCATAAGGAATTTTCATTTTTAAAAATTCAAAATTTTTTAATTTTTTGTTTTACTCGTCTCGTACTGGGTTTTCAGAAAAACTATAAGGTGGACAGTAGACACTTTATATAGAAAAAATTTTCTTATGGAAGTTTTTCATTGAAAAATTTTTTTTTTTTTTTAATTTATAACTTTTTTATTTCTTGACCGTCCAGAGTGGGAGTGGCCTCTTTTTACTCCTCTTAACATGGGCTTTCAGGGAAATTATAGAAACCCTCCAAAAACTTGAGAGCCTAAACCGAACTTAAGCCGGTTCATTTTTTTATGAACACCATATTTGGCATTTTGTACGTCATTTGACGAAATATTTTACGCTGCCTTCAACACTCGATAACTATGGCTAACTTGATTCACAAAAATACACTAAATAAAATTGATTAACACCTAAAGTAAATCAAGTAAACCATGTTTCTTTATTCTTTTCATTCGCCAGAGAAATATCATATACGTATTTCATATTATTTTAATTTGAAAGTTTCATTTCTTTAATTTATTTACTGAATGAACAGTTACTACAATACAAATTCCAAATAAAAGGTGTATCTATTTTTACTTCGTATTCATTATAAAAGCCAAGGGTAAGTGTTAGGATTTTTAGAATTTCTAACCGATGATCTGCGCCGAAATGGGTTGGATATCGACTATTACCTCTTTTATTTTAATTACGTGTATTTAATAATTTAAAGTAGTATTCTATTTAATAATTACTTATTTTATTAAGAATTAAATTTTCATTAGTTATCATTAGTTAATAATTGTTTATTTTTTAATTATTATTTTGTTAACATTAATTATCTTCTCATTTTCTTTATTATTATTTGGATCAATATTTGTTAACTAACTGTCATTATTCCATCTAAACTTTGTAATTTTCATTTAGCAGAAATATCTCCTTTATATTTTCATTTAACAGTACGTTAGTATTCAGTTTTGGTGTTGAGCAGTTAACAGAGACCATAATACTATTTGGTTAATAAATATTTTTTAAACAAAAGTAAGGTACATACGAATCACTGAACTGTCTATTCGAAATCACAAACAAACCTAGATTAACAGCAAAATTCGTATCTTCAACGACCAATAGCACCTGTTTATTACAGAAATAATTGTAGATGTGACAACATCCTTAACCATGCGAGAACGTGCTTGATGAGGGTTGTTCATTAACGACTCTTTTCAATACTTCGCAACTGAATGACGAATTTCAGGAATTTCTAAACAGTTTGTCAGGAAATTGTTATTATTCCAATCCCTAGGATCACAAGTTATGTATTTATGTAAGTTCTTAGAATTGTTTAGAATTCTCGAGTTTTAAGAAAAGTGGCCAAGGCGGATTAAGAATAATTGAGAAAACTGTAAAGATTTAAACAAACAATAAGATAATAAAACAAAAACGAATTCGACAATTTAATGTCGACTAGCATCAATAATGGAAAATGTGGAAATGAGGTAATTGCATTCCGCATATATTAGAAAGCTATTAACATGTCATCAAGAGGTATGTCATTCTGATAAATATTTGTAAATATTATTTCAACTTTCCATAAGTGAGATCACTTATGCATGAACCTGTTCAGTGTTAATACTGTTTTGTGGAGAGGGTGAAGTTGTATAAAGTTGCATTATCACTGCTTAACAAAAAAAATTTCTTGTGTTTTGAGTGATAACTCTAGAAACATTAATCATGTCCTGTAAATGTGCGAACGATTCGGACAGTTTTTGTTACATTTGTGGAGAGTTTACTACTTTAGCAGTAAAAAAAACAATGTTTTACTACGCTAATAATAAAAACCACATATTTATTGTGTTTCTTGTGCAAATAGCCTGCAACAGTGAATAAAAGGTTCCCGTGTATGTATGTCCTTCGCAGTACCTACAATATGAAGAAAAGCAAAGGATCATCTAACCGATTGTTACTTCTGCATAACAAAAATAGCAGGCTTCTCTACAAAAAATAAAAAAATCTGTTGTGTATCCTAATTTAAACATCTGCGATAAGACCCGTTGGCTATTGTACTGATCTTCTAGTTTCTGTGCCACCAGAAACATTTGAAGGATCAGATGAAGAAAATGCCGACATTGTTTCTAGCAATGATCCAGAGTTTATTCCTCCAGATCCCACTGAGTCACATTTGATCACACAGGCACAACTAAACGATTTAGTTTGTGATTTGAACTTAAGCAAAAAACAAAGCCGAGTTGCTTGGCTCCCGACTGAAATGTTGGAATATATTGGAACAGAGTACCAAAATTAGTCATTTCCGTAACCGCGAAAAGAGGTTTTCTGAGTTTTATTCTATGGACGACAATCTTACTTACTGCAGCGATGTTAACGGTTAGATGGAAAACTGAGATGTAAACACAAACCAGAAGAATGGCGACTGCTCATTGATGCATTTAAATTTAGTTTGAAAGCAATTCTATTGCACAATGGCAATGCATTGCCTTTAGTTCCTATTGCATATTCAGTTCACCTAAAGGAATCTTATAAAACTATGAAATGCCTTTTAACGAGCGTAGACTATAAACGATACGAGTGGAAAATCTATAGAAATTTGAAAGTTATAGTTTTGTTACTAGGAATGCAACTGGGATTTACAAAATACAGTTGCTTTTTGTACGAGTGGGACAGTCGTGCTAAATCGCAGCATTATATTGTGAAAAGTTATTCAAGTGGGCAGATACTTGTGGGAGAAAAATATTTTACATAAAAGCCTTGTGGATAGAAGCAATATCTATTTGCCCTCTTTGCATATAAAGTTAGGGTCGATAAAGAATTTTGTAAAAGGTATGGACCGTGGCGGAAGAGGTTTTCGGTACATAAAAGAAAAATTTCCAAAAATCATCAAAACTAAGATAAAGGGGGGCATATTTGTGGGTCCCCAAATTCGGCAATTAATGAATGACAGCGGTTTCGATGCGGTTCTACAAGAAAAAAAAAAGTGGCGTGAAATTGTTTCAGATCTGCCTTAAAGGGCTTTCTGGGCAACAACAAAGCGAAAAATTTCAAAAACCTCGTCGACGAAATGCTGACAACTTACCATGAAATGGGATGTAATATGTCGCTAAAGATGTATTATTTACATTCCCATTTGGATTTTTTCCCAAACACTCTGGGAACTGTAAGTGATGAGCATGAGGAGTTTCCATAAAGACTTTTCAACCTTGGAAAACCGGTACCAGGGAAGATGGAATTCAAACATGATGTGTGATTACCGTTGGTTACTGATTAGAGAAGACCCTAATACATCATTACACAAAAGAAAACTGTCAAATAGAATATTTTAATGGGTTTTTTATGTACTTCTGTAATATAAAATGCATCTAATTACTCTGGCGTTTTATTTCGAAACAAAATCATGTTTTTCTCGGAAACTATTCGTTTTTTATTAGTCATTGCCACCATACCAGCGTTTTCTTTTCTTAGAATTAAAGTTTTATCGTATACCAAAAATATTTTTAAGTAACATAAAAACTGAAAATTCTTTAATAAAATTTAAACTCCCAAAAGTGAAAATATATGGCATCCTGGAAATTATCGAAAATTGCAAAATTATGGCATCCCTATTATCGTATATCCTAAACGTTGAAAAAATATCGTATATCGCGATAAATTATCGTATGTTTGGCAACACTGCACCAAACATTTACTGTTTTACACTGGTTTGCTGTCAATTCATTCTTGCCCATGCACTAATCGAGCTCTGAAAGTTTAGTAAATAAACATGTTTAAAGTTTTGCGATTTACGTCTTCCCCTAAGATACCACTTATTTTTCTTTTAATGCAGATTGTTTATTTTGCGACTGTTAGTTCATACTTTAAAAACTAAATATCCAATTGCAACGGTTCTCAAACACTTTTTGCCCTAAAATTCGAGTTGTTTTAATTCCTTAACAATGGGTAATTCCACAAAATAATAGCAGTGTGTTTTTATGTCTATGTACTAATGCTTCAGAATCTGTCATTTCATTTAGTGAAACTATTTCAAAAATATTTATTCTGATGTTCCAGTTTTTGCCTACTTTGCTAATGGGTTCTTTTTTTATAATAATTTTCTCCCACGTCACAGAATAACTACATATATGACACTTTTCCATAGATTTTGGTTTATTTGATTCTGAAATTTAATTAAAGAATGACTCATTTAATAAAAACAGCTTTTTGAGTTTTTAAACACACATATATACTAAATTATAAATTGAATTTGACTTTGTTGTTTCTAACAAAGATTCTTCAACATAATTTACTTTTCTAGCCAACCGCAAAATAAACTCTCTTTTTCTTCATCAATCATCAAGAAACTGAAAGTAATCTGTCAAATAACATTTCTGTTGTTGAAATTAATTAATTCTGTTGGATGACTCATTGAAAAAAAAATAGATAAATAAACATTTGAAACAGCCGACTGGTATTAATTAATTTGAGCAAAAAATTCAGATTGAGATATTTAATTAGGTGTACACTTCAATCATGTCTGAAAATTTTTTTTGTTATTTGCTTATTATTTTTCTTTTTGCCTTTTAAATGCTTCTGTTTAGCTTTGTTATTATTTTAACGTTGATAATATCTTTATTATTCTTTCATAAATAAAATAATCAATCAATATTTTATACAAGTTGTTTGCGACAACGGAAATGTTTTTATACTACCTACCTATGTTGTAATACCAGAATTTCTAGATACTTGACGCCAATGTTCACGAAAAAACAGAATGAACAACTTGCATAATTAGTGTATAAAAATAAAGGGTGATCCAGAAAGTTTCTGTCCTCGGTTGGCCACGAAAGGTATAACATAGGTGATTTCGTAATACTCAAACAATCTTTTAAAAAAATAGGTTATTGTAAGTAAAAATAATTCACATTTATTTAAACAATAAAAGTCATAACGTAACATTATAATAATAATGATCCAATTCTTCTATCTTTTCTCCACTTCTAAAGTAACTTTCTACCATGAGAAGTTTATGGTCTTGGATAAAAACCATAATTGTGCTTCATAATTTTGCAAAATATCAATATATGATCTGCATCTAAAATGTATGCGACATACTAAGTTTTCTATCTTTCTCCTCCATGGCCAAGGAAGCGAGGACAGACATTTTTTGAATCGGGGGATATAATGATGTATACCTTTTAGATCAGGTAGGGAATTCTTTGAAAAGATTTATCTTTGGAAATGACAAAAATAACTTTTTCAAATCTTATTTTATTAAGGCAAGTCTATTATTTAGAAAAATTCTGTATTAGTTATTCCTGGATTCAGCTTTATTGTAACTTATCGCTACATGTGTGTTATACGTTTGTATTTAGGTTTTTAATAAAATTGCAGACCATATTACTTTCTACAGGGTGTCCTGTGACCAGATAGCCAGTATGCCTAGAGACGGGAAACGAACAGTTCCTATGACTGCGTTAAACTTTTCCATTAATTGTCAAATTTAATAACCTAATAATTGCTTAAAATGGCTATAACTTTTTGTAACGATTGATTTTCGAGCATATGTTCATCGGACATTTTCAACTTTAAATTAGCTAGCCAACACTTGTTTAAGCTATGGTCATTTGGTCACCCCGTATACAGGGTGTTGAAACAGCACAGCAATTGAATAGCAGTAACGTAATACATATAACATTTTCTTTACTAAAATTAAAAGCTGTTCTACAGCAATGTTATTAATTGTATTAACAATTTTTCTTAACAAAATGGAAGGATTGCGTTTAGGCAACAATCTCGAGTTAATACATTAATGAATTCTATTCGACATCTGTGTACTGACAGTTTCGTAAATTTTATTATTACATCGATAAAATTGGTAATAACTAATAATGGAATACACTAATAATAAATATTTTGATATGCTAATGTGTTTGGAGAAACATTTATTATTATTAGGGTTTTGTTGAACACTAGAAATAAACAACTTTTCAAACCCTACATTAACAAGTGTTATTAAAATTTCACAAGGCACAATAAGACTCGAGAGTAAAAAGATGTGAAGCTAGGCGCACAGGCCATTTTTTTTGCCAATAAAGCGTAACATCGTGTTGTCGCAATTTTTTAACATAAGAAGAGCATTTATAAAATTTTTTGTTAGTTTATTTATAGAGAATATCACAGAACATAAACAGGAAAATATCATGGTAATCTCCGATTGCGATACTTTTTTAACACTCCGTGTATGATATTCAGATTCAGCTCTGTATTCAGAATGACCTTTGAAAGAATTATTTCAATAGTTAGAAAAAACTGCGTCAAATTCGGGTTTTTACCTATAGTTTGTCAAGGTTCTCATAAAATTATGTACAAATAAGTAAATCCTAACCAGAATTAATAATTATTTGATGCGTAGGTATCTAACAAAATTATTTATATTATATCCTTATAATAGGTCGTAATTGCGATGGTGATGTAATTTCTTACTGACAGAATAAATACATACAGCATATGTAGGTATGTTCAATCTTTAAAATTTTTTTTTCTCTCCCACTGAGTTAAATTCTAGACAGTATATAATGCAACTAGGTATTATTTAATTAAAAAATCATACTTGTATGTTTCCTATTTGTAGATTTATTTCTGATTGATAAGGAGCGGATTCGTAGGAAAGATCCTTTTAATTTATTATTTAGGGCGCGAACGAAAACAGAGTTATAAACTCGTTTCTATAAAAAGTAAATTAGTTGACACTCCTTTCATTTTTCCTAAATTCCTAAATTACGAATGTTGATCCTAAATACTGTATTTTAGCTTCCTATATTAGGCTATTTTATTTTTTTTCTTTTACGTATTCCCTCGGTTAAGATACAACTGGAACTTCGTTCGCATTTCTATGTAGCCGCGTGGGTACTTTAGCGATTTCCATGCAACTTAACCTTAAAGGTGCTTTTAATTCTCTGGAGAATTGGAAAATTGGCGATAAAGGAGAGGGTAAGAAGTTAACGTGACCTTGGGAAATATCTTAGTTCTAAATTCTATCGCTTTTACTGCTCTGGGTATTTAGATATTTGAGAAACAACACCAAGTGCGATGATCGCTCGGACGCTCGCAAACAGCTGATAGTTTCGTGCATGTGTAGTTCCCAATACCCAAAAAAAAAGTTGAACTTGAACCAACTTTGTGGATATCGAGATTCTGCATCCCACTAAATGAAGGGAAGTTGTCATGTGACTCGCGACAGCCAATAACAGCAATTCCCAAATCTCCTTTTTACCAATTCTCCCGAGCAGCAAAAGCATCTTAAGAAAATAAAAGAGGTATTTTGAAGGGCTTTTTATGTGAATTTTTATTTAATGGATAAATTTTTACATGTTGTTCTGAGCCTAGAACAAGGTTCTGAAACTATTGTTAAAGCGCAGGGTTACTTAAATCAACCAAATATAAAAAACAACCTCCTTTACATAAAAGGTCATTTTAAAATTTTAAGTTTCAAGCATCTCGCAGAGTTGGTTGCTGATCTTGACAGAACGTGAGTGACCAAAGTGGAACCAGGTCGCTACATGACGTCACTGTTTTCCAATCAAACGCGAATGGTCGCGCTTTTGGTTAGCCTTGATCACCGACCACGACCGATCACTACGAAAAAACGCACCTCATAAGAAAACCATAGAAAGTTGGATTACCTCTTACAGATTCACTGACAACAATTCAAGAAGTAGAAGCGTCTTTGAAATGGTGCCCCGGTAATGTTGGAAAATTTTACCTCTGAAAATTTGGAATTTTGTATTTCATGCTTTTCTGTCGCATGTTTAGAACCAATTTAGGATTAACAGATACGTATATTCAAAAATGTAATGTATGTACACTGTATATGTATTACTATATAAAGTGTAAATTATTCAAACGATGAGACTTTTCAGTTTTCTTATTCAGGATTTTTGTTCTATATCGTTTTCTAGTCTTCCTATTTTAAGATCCTATTTCTGACATTTTACTATCCTAAGAATCCGGTCTTTACTGATTGATATAAAATAACAATGACTACAAAAAAACAAACTATTTAGCTTGTTATATGATTATATGAACATAAACAAAACAAATTTTGATATTTTTATGGTCGAGTAAATTTCTAACATGTAATCCATGAGTGACCAAAGTTATCAATAGCTCATAATGATCTTTGTACGTTATTGAAAAGTGTTAGACGCGGAATAATAAATAACAAATAATCGTAGAATTTTGATTTGCATATTACATAAATTTAAAATGACTAGTAAGTGCTAATATACAGGATCTATTTCCATATGTTGACCAAACTTCTACAACTCAAGATGCAACTTTTTCTTCTGAAGATATTTAAATGATCTTAAGTCGTCTAGCAACAAGGCTCGATAGCTTTTTTCCGCAAACATACACTCAGTCGTTGCTAGTGAGAAAAAGGAACTTTTAAAAATGTATTGTAGGTTATTTTCTACCCGGATTCCTAAATAGCAGGCAGCCACCCATACTATTAATTTCACTTCGTTACCATCTTCGCTGCCACCTATGGTAATTAAAATGAGATTCTGTTGTTATATATTGTAATCCATTTTAAAGTTATAGCAAAACATTTTCTAAAACACAGATTGTATCATCCTCTGTGTTTATGGCATGCAGTGCCATATTATCTAATACGGTGGCTAGGCTAAAACCTAGAGCTTATTCCTTACACAACCGACGTAAGAAATAGGCACCCTTCCAAGTTCAATCGTCAAATTTGCCTTTCTGTGTTTCCGCATATTATATGACAAATTAATATCAGCCAGGACGTCCAGTTGCCTTAATTCGACCCTGATTTAAAAATAGAGATAATTTATCAGAGCGTTTAATTTAATTTATTTTATTTCCGTACTGAGAAAACGCGCAAAAGATATTCATAAATTAACTTTTGTACTTTGAGTGACAAATAAATATGTTATGTAGTTTCAAAACACAGAATTCATCGAGGGTACTTTTCTCTCGTTCAATAATTTTTTAATAATTCACCTTGAACAACAATTTGTTGTTTATCTACCTATTCAATTTATATAAGTTACATAAGTTATATATGTATATAAACATCTCAATAAACTTCCGTTTCCGGTTTATACACTTTTCAATAAATTTTTCCGTAACAGTAATAAAACCGTGGCTGCATTCCATTGCACACAAATAATGATAGCTAATCGTATATATTTAAAGATGTTTTTTAAAAACATTCATGCTCTGCACACACCTTATTGTCTGTAGGATGTCTCGATAAATATGGAATAAAAATTCTTTCATTTCTTGTTTTAATGGAGCACTTGTTTAACCCTTAGGGTACTGACAGGAATTTCTGAGAGACTCCAGAGGTGTAATTTTAGCAATAATATCTTAGAAAATTGATTAAGGACATTTTAATTGAATGTGATTGTTAAATATCTTGTCCTTTTTTAGCATAGTTTCATAAAACTATTATATTCTTTGTTTCCCCCATGTTAGAATGGTAAGGGAGACGGAGGGGGGCTCTATGCTAGAGCTGTGAGGTGACCCCCGTGTTTGATCAGGGGCCCGGTGGGATGCCTCATGCTAGAATTGAAAGTGGGCGACCATGTTCGGTTAGGCATCCGGGAGAATACTCCTATGGTTTATTTAGAAGCTCCGAGGAGGGACTCCGTGTCCGGAGGGACCCCGTGTCCTTTTAGGACCCCTGGCTCTAACTGGAGGAACAAAGATGTGTTAGTACCCTAAGGGTTAAAGTGTAGTTACATTTTTAGGCCAATAATTATGTTGCTGCTGATTTCACAAAAATTTACAAACTTGGAACTGTTAGAAAATTTTATTTTAATAAGAGTACTGATATCCGTTTTCCGTTAAACTTTAAAAACCATTTAGTCTTCGATACTCTTTAAATAGGCTATAGAAGTTTTTAGTGCACTGGTAGAGCACTTCTGTTACAAGAAAGATGTATATTCTACTCCCACTAAAGCCATGTGGCGATGAATGGTGAGAATTGCTAAACGATGATAGGTACATACTGTAAGTGTGTTGTAACAGCAGCACGGTTTCAACAAGGCTAGACAATCATAATCATGGTGTTAGTTTCAAAATAATTGCAAGAACACAGATTTTATCAGTTTTATCCAAGTTTCTTTCTTTTTGACTCCCATCTTTCTTTGTTCATTTTGTAACTTCAAATAAAAGTAGTTCGTCCAGAAGTTGCATTTACTTGCAATTAGATCAATGCAACTTATGAAAAATAGTTGACTAATATCAACGATTAAAACTTCAGAACCCTGAATATTCTGATACTACTAGGTATCTACCATGCAAGATTTCTAAAATTTGCATTTTTATTAATCTTATACATGCAGTAATAAATCTGAGTGGTTTTTGAATATTTACATATGACTACAAAGTTAACTAAGATGATCGAGACTTTGCTTATCTATTACAACGAGATTATAACATCCTTCTTCTATCAGCTGATGCTTTTTCTTCATCTGATCATTTCTAATAGTTCTGAAGATGTAAAGAGTTTTTTAACAGAAGTCTTTTGCACAGTGTATGTGAAAGTAAGTCAACAAAAAATTCTATTTCTAGACAGCGCCTACGCATAAAATGTTTAAATTAGCTTCCATATAATAAAGGATCTTTCTATTTCCTATCTCTAATATCAGCTCAGTATTCTCTCGGTTTAATCTTATTGGTTAGACTTTAGATACTTTGTCTCAGACTATCTAGCTGTCGCACTCTTTGTGATTATATTAGCCGAATTGATAGACACTTGTTAACTGGTAACCCAAATGTGCTCAATGCAATTGCAGTCAGCAGATTTGAAACGGTTACGCAATGTAGTTCTTCTATCAAAACCAAATGCAAACTGAATATGTCAATTATTAAAAACGAAGATTAAAAGAATAAGTGTCGAAAAAAGTTTCACTGGTGAAACGTATATATTCCTATATACAGGGTGATCATTTTAAAACTTCCCACCTTGAATAACTCTTTAAGTAGTAAAATTAATAAAAATCGCTGAAAGGCGTCGTTTTTGTTTTGGAGGGGGAGATTTAATAACCTACTCTAGTCAGTTGGGAAACTTTTACCCTCCTTCCCAACCACCCCCTCCACATGATTTTAAATAGCACTACTCCATGTACTCCATTAAAGGGTATAAGATTCTTAATCTTTTACATTAAGGAAAATTAAGATCGGCCCAGTCGTTTGTGAATTAAAGCCAAAAATGTGTTTAATTCAATCAATACGTTTCTCTCTCTAGTTCACGAACGGCTGGGCTGATTTTAATTTCCTTTGATATAAAAGATTAAAAATTTTATACCCTTTAAAATAATATCACACATGGGGTAATGCCATTTAAGATTCTGGTAAACTTTCATTCTCCCCTCAACCACTCCCACCCCAAAATTTTAAACGTCACTACCCCATGTGTGATATATCATTTTAAAGGATATAGAACTCTATGTATTGATTAAATCAAATACATATTTATTTCTAGTTCACGAACAGCTGGGCCGATTTTGATTTTCTTTAATGTAAGAGATTAAGAATCTTATACCCTTTAAAATGATATACCACACATGGGGTAGTGCTATTTAAAATCTTGGGGAGGGGGTGGCTGGGGGGGCGGTGAAAATTTCCCAACTGACTAGAGTGGGTTATTAAATGTCCCCCTCCAAAACAAAAGCGACGCGTTTTAGCGATTTTTGATAATTGTACTAATTAAAGAATTATTCAAGGTGGGAAGTTTTAAAACGATCACCCTGTATATAGAGTCTTTAAACTTGACATACAATGTATAAGATTGTAATTCTTAAGACTCGCCATGTTTTTTAATAAGTTCTACTAAAGAGCATTTTTTTTTAACTTTTTATCTCGTTTTATTTTGGTTTAATATTAAGATTGTTTATGCAGTTTTGCACTTTTGCATGACTTCGCATTATTATTAGAATCGCCCACAGCTGGGAAACTAGCTACCTTGTTAGTAAACATCTGTGACCTTTCAAATCACTACAAAAAGCTGTTATATTAAAGAAATTATGTTACTCATAAATCAAACAATGTTGACAATAAGAACTGCATATTCATGAAGGCTTCTAGAAATTACTATTTTATTGAAATAAACTTCCATTACAATAAGTTTAAAGTATCTACTTTTAAGATTTTCCTAAACTTGTAATTTGGTTTTTCTTAATTATGCTGTACATTCTGGTATATTTGTGACAGATACGATCCAACTACGAAGCTCATCTACTCTGGTATATACTCCAGGTTTATTAGGTAGAGCACAATGTTCTCCCCATGAAACAATTCCAACCAATTTATTATTAATTACTAAAGGACCACCTGAATCTCCCGTACATGAATCCTTTCCTCCTGAACTATACCCAGCGCATATCATACTAAAAAAGAACTCATTAAAAGTATACTTCATACTTCAGTCACTGAAGTTCAGTGCCGAATTCACGTACAAGTCAGTAATTTTTTCTTCAGAATACATCTTACCACAATCAGCATTAGAAATAATAGGAACTCGAACTTTGAATAACTGATTTGAATATGGCTAACGGATAAGAATACATAATTACATATAGTTAGATTTCAAGACACATAAATTTGTTGATTAGTACCTTTTTTTCGGTCTTACCCCAACCTGAAACTTGCGCTAAAATGCCTTTCTTTGGTTTTTCACTTGCTAAAGCAATACATTGTATTCCCGGTGATCCTAAAGGAAAAGGATTTCGGACCTATTAAATATGTAAATTAGAAAACTTGTAGCAAATAAAAAAAAATCTAACAGATCTAATTAACAAATAATTAACAATTTTTTTGCTGTAAGTTATTACTTATCACAGAACGTTAATATTTATTTCTATAATACGTCTATGGTTAAAAATTTGATGGTTGTTAAATGTTATTATTAATTCAGAACATCCAGGTTTTCTCTTTTTTTTATTTAGCACTCGCTTGAAGTACAGTTATCATACACTGGCTAACTCTCAACTAAAGCTAACCAGTCAGTGTGCTGAAAAATGATAGCTGTACGTTAAGACAGTTGCATGAGTAGTGAAAAAAGAGAAAACACTTCCTATATAATTCAAATAAATATAATTTATAGATACATGTACCTGTAGAACTGCTACATCTCTATCTAGTGTATTGCTTTTATATAAAGGGTGAACTATAACTTTGGCAAGTCTATGAACTGATCCTCTCTGAGTTTGTAATGTAGCGCCAGCTATAAGTGCCGTTATTGCAATGTTTAGGCTAAAAAATAATTTAAACGCCTAAAAATTGAGTAGTGTAATGTCACTTAAGTATTAAAAATGTACCTATACCTAGGAATAATTTAACAAATCGGGAAAAATTAATGCGGAAGTAAACAGAAGATAAAGGTAAAACAATCTAAAGAGTAAATGATACCATGAGAAAGATAAAATGCTTAATAGAAAAACTGAGAAGTTGGATAGAGAAGAAGAAACAAGTTAAAATATACAGTGCATTTTTTTAATTAGTGCCCATAGGAATTCCCATATTGAAATATCTACCCCATGTTAACTTTTGTTAGGATGAAGGTTTAGACTTGGAATTCTTACACAATGTAATTTGGAACTTCGTCTTTCAATTACACTAAAAATTATGCCTTTGAATTAAAAAATTGTGCTTCAAAAAATTAAAATGTTTATGGATTTTTGTTAGCATTATTTAGGTTGCTATGGAAAATTTACAATTACAATTTTAAATTAAATTTTCCACAGCAACCTAAATAATGCTAACAAAAATCCATAAACATTTTAATTTTTTGAAGCACTATTTTTTTATTTAAAGGCATAATTTTTAGTGTAATTGAAAGAAGAAGTTCCAAATTACATTGTGTAAAAATTTCAAGTCTAAACCGTCATCCTAACAAAAGTTAACATGGGGTAGATATTTTAACATGGGAATCCCTACGGCCAGTGATACAAAAATGCACTGTACGTGAGAAAAAGACTTTAAGGCTTTTGAAATCACAAATAGGATAGATGAGAAAATAGTACAAAAAGCAATTAAAAAGGAAAAGGATAAATATGAAACCTTATTAAAAATTGTTATTTTTAAATGAATATTACTGGTCAACACAATGAGCAGCAGTAACAGCCCAATGTGCACTAATTATAGAGGCTCCACAATAGTTTTGTTTTTCAGAAATAGTTCTCATTCCTAGTTGATAAGGAATATCTTTTATATCAGCAGGTTCACCATTAATAATTCTACCATCGTCATCATTATCAAAGTTTCCAGATCCTATTGAGAGGCCTAAAATAAGCCCTTCTTAGATACAGTGTGTCCAAGATAAAGATGGGATCTTGGAAACAGTAAGAGATACATCATCGGTTAAATGGAATGAAAGTCGGCTATTTATAGGACCTTTTTGCTGGCGTTTGCAAAATCTTAGATAGTTTCAGAGATATTTAAAAAAAGTAGATTTCTCGATTTTTGTTATTATTTTTTCTTTTATTTATTTGAAGAGATAACTAAAACCACTTTTCCATTGTCACTTTTTGTTCTCTATTAAAATACGCTAACGAGATTCCTGTACAACATTTCGGTTTCGAGTAACCATCATCAACCTCATTTTTTTAAATAGGCGAAAAAACAATTGAAAATTGTTTTGGATAGCTCTTGTTGTCACGATTCTAATAATGTAAACATGATAGGGTTATTTTGGTTTTGATTGAAATCTACTTTTTTTAAGTCTCTTACCGTTTCCAAGATCCCCATGCTGTGCATCCTTATCTTGGATACACTGTATATAGGTAGAACCAAATTATGTATGCAATACGTTTGACTTACCTACTAAATTAGTAACAATCAAAAGAACCGTTTTTAAACGGCACATGTCTGTTTTGATTTTACGACTGCAACATTTACGTATTCACCTTTTTTATATGTAGAATCGGTCGCAATAAAGAATAAAATTACTATTTTCGTGAATCACGATTAAAATTACTGCACCTATTTTATCTTTCTGTCCGTCCTTACAATGCACAGGTGTAATCAAGTAATAACTCATGTTTTTAGTGAACGAATATCACAGTTTCTCTTTCCTTTAGTTTTAAATCTATTTTGACTGTTCTTTAAATCTAACTTGTTGTTAAAATGGCTGTAAAGCATAATCCACCAGTTATTTAGTTTACTACAAGTTTTAAATCTTGACTTTTAAATGGCATTTATTATTTTACTCTAAGGAAAACGCGAAACAATAATTCACACATCTCTACCCAGTATTTCAAAATGGAAAAAACCCATTTTTTATATCAAAAATCCAAAATCCTTTTTTATTACATTTTATCTACTTACTATTAGAAATTAAGTCTTGGGTGAAAAACTAACATTGAAAAAGTATTGTTTTGAATAAATATGGTCAGGACTAACACAATCCAGCTCAGCATTGTGTGAGTGCGTGGAAATAATCAAAACATACCAGAATATTCCAATTTTGCCATTAAAGATTTACGTAAAAAGACTAAGTTGTTTAATGGTAAGTAATTTCTGAGATATCCATGATAAAACGACAGCATTATTCGGTTTCTTCATAATTTTTTTTATAAAATCAAATTCCGCATGTCCCCTACAACCGGACAATTATTATCATTTCCCTATGATCGGACAACTTTTTATGCAAATTATTCTGACGTTTTATGTTTTTTAGAGGGAAGTCTAAAAACGTCAAATTCTAACTTTTCCAGAATGTAAGGAAGACTTAGAAATCAAAGACAATGAAAAAAGGCTGAAGAGAAAAAGATGGTGCAAAGAAAATCTAAAAAGAGTAAATCAACCAGGAAAAAACAAATAAAAAGGAATCTTGTCTTTAGTAGAGAAAATTGGGTTGAGAAAGCATAGCATCAGACTTATTTGGCGTTGCCTATCACTAACTTTTGTTTCTGCTTTTGTAGTTTTTTGTATGTTCAACATTGTTAGCTTTTAATCTAAACTAATAAAAATTCTGTGATTATGTAGAGTAATATTTTTTGAAAGTAAAAGCTTTAAGTATCCAGTATAGTATTCCAAAAGATATAGTGCGTTTATGACTTAATTGCTACTTAGCTTACAGTAATTTTTACAAGTTCGTCACGGCAGGGTGTCATAAATCCGTTTACTTGTGAAGACCTTTTCTAACATTGACACAGGGTCGTATTGAGATAACTTTTACTTTCGTAAATACTTTTAAACTAAAATGTTAGAAAAATAAATTATTTCAATACAGTGCTTGGTTTACCCAATCGTCTCTGACACGTGCTCCTACTTATATTTGTTGATTTTTATGAGGGACCCGCTGTGAAATACTTAAGTAGTCAAAGTCATAAAAGCACTATATCTTTTGGAATACTATACAAGGAGAACTTCCACTTGTAAAATAGTTTTTATTCAATAACTTCTCGAAACAAAAGAATAACTATGTAAGCCTATATCATGAGAAAACATTTTAAACAAACTATTCAATAGCATCAAAATCAAGTGGTCATTCTATTTAAGGAACTCTGCAATATCTTCATATAAAAACAATAAGTAAGAAAATCAAGTATTTTCGTTTTTAACAGAATATTTAGTAAACTATGGATTTTTCCAAGAAACAAAAGCATCAATAAATTGACTTCTAAAATAGACAGCTTTTTCTGATTTAACCTACTAACCTAACAATAGTTGAAAAAATATAAGTTACCATCCTGTAGGTGTATTTCTACAAATCCATAAACAGATCAATCAATTTCTCAAATTTTCATAACTTTGACTCTTTATCTTTCTATTAAAGTTACAACACAAGTACCTACCTAAATTTAACAATCTTTTTACTAACGGTATAGCGTTTGTCGCAGTAACTATAGAATATTAAAGAAAGAAGTACCTACGCTATTGATAAAACGGTTAGTAGAAATGTCGTTGGATTTATGTACGTATTCGTGTTGTAACTTTAATATGAAGTAAATGTATTATCTACATAAACCCTATGATAGAACTAGCATTCTTGTTTTAGCACGGTCAACTCTTCTTACATCTGTACCTTATTCTTTTTATGGCACCTCCAACCTAGTGTTAGGTGAAAATGCTGCTAGAGATTTGGCATTAAAGCAGTTCAAGAAAAAACTTGATTTTTCAAAGTTCGTTTCATGAGGATAGAGGGGTCTGAAAAATAAAGAACGTCTTTGTGAAGTTCAAAGTTCTTCTAACGAATGCAGGAAATCGTATGCCTCTATTTA
The DNA here is from genome assembly GCA_011009095.1 of Ignelater luminosus. Lineage (NCBI taxonomy): Eukaryota > Metazoa > Arthropoda > Insecta > Coleoptera > Elateridae > Ignelater > Ignelater luminosus. Next base: position 68,180 of record VTPC01090831.1, on the reverse strand, counting down.
CGAAAGTACACCTCACATAAAATCTGTGGTATACAACCAAGAAAATTATTTACAGAAATTCTAACACAATTAAATTAAATAGGTGTAGAGTGTCCAAGAAAGTTACCACCAAATTCATAGGGTAGATTCTATGCCTAGACATAAACATAAGTAAACAAATTGTAACCTCAAGTGCTTAGATTAAAAACTTTTGTAAACTGGGGTTTATTAATGTGATATCTTTTAGCAACAACACACTACAAAAAAAAACAAAAGAAGAACAACTTTGTATTCCGATGTTGAATACGTTGCGATCCTCGTAAGGAAATCCTCTGACTGAGTACAGGCATGCAATACAGATTCTCTAGTGTTGCAATTTGCATAGAAGGCTAGATATTGAAAGATCTTGCACATGCAATAACCCATCAAGGAGATTTCTGCGGTCACAGTTATATAGAATTTTCTATATTTAACTATAGAATCTACTCTATGAATTTGGTGGCGACTTTTGTGCACAGTCTTATACAAGAAAGATACTAATGATAATAATATGATGGTTTGATACGTTCTATAAATATTTTTACAAGACTTTTAGTTAGATAACTCAAAAAGATTTGTGGGTACTCTTGTTATGTAAAAATCTTATTGTGTTAAGAGTGGGCACTCTAGAGTATTTACCTTGATGATATAAATGTCTTATAATCGCAAGGTAGTCTAGAAAAAATCTTTAAGTTTGTAGTGTCATTGTCATGTGTAAAATGACATTTTTCCATTTTTGTGCATGCCACAAATAAATTCCATAAGCCTATTTGTAGTATTTTTGTTGAGTGTTCTGTGTAAGTACATAAATATTAGAAGAATCTAAATAATAATTTATTGATAATTATCTTAGTTTCATTACAGTCTGGAACAATAACTTCTAAAGTAGATACTACGGAAATATTAGAATATTTCACTAAAACAGTGTTACAGTCAGAGGACAACAACAAAGAATGTTTACATGAAACGTGTAAGCAAGTTAGTTTACCACTTGGGGAACGCGTCTTTTCTCTTCCAGATGACGGTATTACATTTGATAAAGTTACAAAATCTTTAGATGTGAATCTAGAGATCAGTGGAAGAAGAATTATAGGAGGCAAACCAGTGCCTATCACAGATTTTCCATACATAGTGAGTCTATTTTAATTAAGCAAAAGTAGTCTTATTAGTTTGAATTCTACATAGTTGACATCTTCTATCTAGGAAACAACAACTTTTTTCTAAGTTTTCTTGCTTATTATGATGTGCAGAACCTACATCCCTTAAATAATGCAATATATCTTTAAAACATTTTCAATAATTACGCATATGTTCATGAGTAGATTCCTAAAAAGTTATAGCTAGCTTATAACTAGACATCGGAAAAATATGCAAAATGTTCACTGTATCTTTTGATGCATTCCTTCAAAACATTTTATTACTTATTATACTTTAAGTACTTCTAGACAACAATTAAATTTACTATGTCAAAATTCTGAAGTATTGTACTGAAAAATACAGGAGGCATTCTGCATATTTTTCCGATCTCTACTTATAACCTTTCAAAAGAAAGTAGTAAACTGTTGACGTTGATATGTCTAACCGCTTTTGAGAAAAATTGAATTTTAAAGTGGTACGCTACGGAATCTTTAAACATAATCAATAAATTCCTCCAAGGCGATATAATTTTAATTTTCGGATTATCTATTAATACCAGTTATACTGTTTAATGTTTGGCTGAGGCTTCAGGTCGCGGTTCCCTTGGACCTCGTGGCTTCAACTACTATGGTCATTTCGCCGCCAACTAGAATTTAGCCGAATCCGAGGTTTTCCAACCCCGATAGGTATTTTTAACGTGCAACTCATCGTAGTTACACAGGATCCACTGCTTTACATCCCTCCCAGAGGATGGCATCCAATACCAGTTATACTTACAACGATCATCATATTGACAGAAGTTCCAACGGAGGCAGCACAAAAATAAATTGCAGTTAGATGCTCATTCAAATAACTTCTGTCCTGTTGTATCCTTTCTTAGTCTGCTTTTTTCTATTTTTTTTTGTAGCCTTTCAACAAATTACTAAAACTTAATTTTTTTAACTAAAGCTTATTGTTTCAGGTTTCACTACAACAGCGGAATACTCATGCATGTGGGGGCACTTACGTCAAATCAACATGGATATTATCTGCTGCTCATTGTATGGTTCTCGAGTAAGTTATTAATACTTGTTATTAGGCTGGTTTTTCACTAAACGACAAAACTTTGACGAATAAGACTTCGGTTCTTTTTCAAAGTTTTTCTGACAAAGTTACATCATTGATGAAGTAGATTCTATATAATTTTATATTCTTCCTCTTTTTATCTATTATAAATTCTAAAGGGTGTCAGTCTTTTCCCAATGCTTTTGTTACGCTATTTAGATTTTGTGCACCTACACGGTTCACGTATTTAGAAGCGGAACGGCCAGTATAAACCATACAGAACTGCCCTACCTCAATTGCAGTTATGCGTTTCAAAAGCTTTCCTAAAATTCTGAAAATATAATTTTACTCGAGACAAGCCCATGAAAAACATGAAAGAACAATTTTCTGATTTGCTGACTTTTGAAAGACGTAATAAAATAATTTGTCTCCCTCTCTAATTGATGGTATCGAATCTAAAACTTAATAAAATGGTAGGCGACCGACAGACCGTACAGAAGCAGCCATGCAGAATAAATGCAGTAGTAAGAAAATAACTAAAACAACTATTTTTAGACTGTATTCCAAGCAAGAAAGCTGTATGCTTTCAAAGTTACTTTTCGCTAGACCTGTACTCACAAAATGGAGAATATGCACATTTTTTGTTGTATTTATTTTTAAAAGGAGTGATATCTTATAAGTCTTAAAAACCTATTAAAACGTAATTTTGATAATGACTCTACAAGAAAAAAGTTATTGAAATTCAAATAATTTCCTCACGCGTGAAAACGACCAAATTCATAATGGCCGTCGTATGACGTCACTTGATATGTTCAGGGTTAACTAGAAAAAAAATAAAAAAATATTATAAGCCATAAATCTAAATCTACTTTATTTTTTCAGTTCGATAGATTCTCCCCTTAAAAATCCATCTGAATTTACTGCTATAATGGGAAGTGCGGCGATAGCAGGAGAAAAAGAAGGATTGCGTGCCATGCAAGTCAGAAGAGTGGTTATGATGTACCCTCATGAAGATTATACCAGAGCTATTGCATTGAATGATATCGGGCTTGTCAAGGTAAAGAACTTTAGAAGACAATCTGCAATTCAGTTAGTTACTTATAAAAAATTATACGATAATTCAAGCTAAGCGTTACACATCTAGTGACTGAACTAATTTCAGAAGGATTTTGGGGTTAGTTACTACGTTTTTAAAGAATTAAGCCGTTATTTGAACTAAAGAATTAATTAAACTAATAGTCTCGATCCCACAAATGTTTATTATTGGTCGCTGGCTACAACATCCATGTTTACAAGAAAATTACATACGTAAAGGCCATCCTTAGGCTATTAATGACATTAACACATTAAAATTACATTTTAAAAAATTAAATGTAAAAAATAAAAGGACGAACTAAATTCGATTACAAACGATGACAAGTTAGTCTACTTTGTCATTCTTTCTAACCGAATCTAGTTGTAATGTAATGTATGTTAATGTAACTTTAATGTCAAACGACGTCCACTATGAGGGATTTTTATCAATCAATGAAAACCGTTTTTTAAAGTCAATATTTATTGTTAATTCATGTATACTTTCTTTTGGTGTAGCTTACGTGCATTTTATTTTAAAGATTGTCACAAATTCAACAACAACTCTTAACCTAACTAACTAATCCTAAACGGATTTGAAAATTCTCTTAATCCCCATAAAGTTACATTGCCGGCATTTAAAATTGTTTCAGATGTTGGAATTACATTTAAACAAAATAAATATTTTAAAAAGGCTCAGCCTTACACTCACTTTTTAAGTATTTTTAGTATTCGGAATGAAATTCGTACAAGTAATAACAGGCAAAAAATGCCTTCTCTGTGACAAATTAATTGATTTTAAAGCGCGAGAAAATTTAATTTGAATTGCCCATAGAATTTTAATGCCGATTATAGAAATACTTTCTTTTGTAAAATTTCTTATCTGTAACATATGCCTAGGATTTTACTTTAGAAAACTAGATCCTTTTCCTTTTACTTAGAAATTCTTATAAGCAGTTTTGGTTTTAATAGAAAATTCTTTGTAACCAGCTTTTCTGCCATTGCGTTTTGAGAAAGTTTTTCTAATGTTTCTTATACCTTCCTTTCACTCTTTCCACGTCCAAAAACCGAAAAGTCAACTTTTCTGACTGTAGTTGTTTACTACCAGATCTATAACATATGTGTCAGAGACCCTGGCGTGAGATTTAACTGAAGATGTGACTGGAGATAATATTGAAACATTCAGGTCGATAGGTTTAGTATTACAATAGATGTCCGAGTCTAGGATTTTAAAAACCGTTAGAACATCCGCTAATTGTTTTTTTTTAGTAGAATCTGGAAATCCTTAGTTCTTCTAAAATTACCAGCATGTTCCACTCATAAAATTACATCAACAAACAATTTAATGCCAATTACCAAACTGAATTAATTTCTTATCTTTGCTAACTAAGTAACAAGGTAGTTTGCAAAAATCTCAACGACTTCGCCAGTTTAAGACTCAGTAGATGCCACAGGCTTCTCTTTTGCAATCCGGGGTTTTTACTGAATAACTTTGAAGTAGTTCCATATTTGTTCAAAATATATCAGATCTACCGTGGTTCGGTCAATCTAGTGCGAAGACTGCTGCTAGCTGATCAATCCTGATTCAGTTTCTTACCGAAACCTTCACAAACCTTTTGTTGTTGTTTGTCATTTGAAAGATGACAAACCACCGAGTTATACTTTTGCTCAAAAAAGTCCACTAAATGCAAGTGTTTTCTGATAGTTCTGATGGGTCTGAATCCACTTTAAACTGCAGGATACCCTTATACTCAAGAACACGCACACACGAGAATAACAAGAGAGGTATCACCAACGCCCTGTAGCTGTCCAAACACACGGGGAAATGCTATGTTGTCATTTAGAAAAAAATGTCGATAACGTCATCACTTTTTCCAATATGGTCAAACAATCACGAAAATTGGTTTAAAAAATGTACGCCCAGTTGCAGAAAGTATAGTTAATCAAGTGCTAAAGTTAATCAGAACTTGAATATTTGATTAACTGATTAATTTTGATCAGAGGTTTATTTCTATAGATACAATTGTCACAGTTATACAGGGTGTCCCTAAATTGCATTAAAAGCTTCAGGTAGACGTCTTCCTTTATGAGGCCTGAACTCAAATCTGCAACCAGAATTTTCCCTAGTCGCTTAGTTTTCTTGTACGACGATGAAGAAGTTAACACATTTAACAGTAAATTACAAAACATCGGGCAATTAAATCTAACGGAACATTTATCCATTCAATAGGTGAACTTATTAGAAGAAAAAATTACCACTATGAATGCATTAACTATTAACGTTTTCTTTGTAGAGAAGGTGTTGAAAATAAGAGATTTAGTAAAAACAGATGTGGCAACCGCGCAAACACTGTTTACTTGGATGAATCTAAACAATTGTTTACATCATAATTCATCTGTTGCATTTTGACATTTGTGGTTAGCTGGCGTTAGACATACATTTTGTGATTTGAGTTATTCTTGCACATTTGCTGTTTGTTGTTGAGTTTTTTCTTAATTATTTTCTATTCCGTTTCCGTTATTTGTGTTATTATTGTTTGTTGACGTTTTGTTTTTGTTAAAAGTTTTATTCCGTTCTGTTTCTGTTTACTGACTTGCAGTTCCCGTTTTTTTTTTTTTGGTATGTATTAATTCTAGTTTTTGTATTTCAGTTTTATAGTCTAGTTTTTCTTTAGTTTTGTCATGGAGTATGCAGTATACCGACATGATTCTGTTTCTTGGGCAATGTAATGGAAATTACAATAAAGCTGCCAGACTTTATGCAGAAAATTTTCCAAATAGACGCCATCCAAGTCATAACGTTAATCGAAATGCACACCAAAGGCTTAGAGAATCTGGAAATATTATGCCAATTCATAATTTAAATGGAGGTAGGCCGCGAGCAGGCAGAAATACCGATTTAGAAGACGTTTAAAGCACGTGCCATTATTTAAGTTAAAAAACATTTTATTGTTACAAAACGTACAGGTATTTAGATTTCAACTGCAAATAAATAATTCATTTTTGAAAGTGTAGTTTTTTCATAAATGTGATTTTTTACATGAGTTTACTTTAGATTTAAATTATTTCAATAGCTAGCCTGATTTAATTTTTTTATTGCGATCAGATGTTTGATTCGTCGCCATCTTTAGCTGTAAAGGTTAAGCCGCTTTCAGGCACTAAGCAGCGTTGCCGAGCGTATGTTTCTTTTTTTGGCTCATATGAAGAAACTACCTGCGTTAGAGAGTTCGCGTTCTCATCACAATTAATTAAGGAGGACGGTTATCTGAAGCTTTTAATGCAATTTAGGGACACCCTGTATTGCTGTCAATAGTGGTAGTTCAAAGGTATCGTATGATAATAATAATAGTAATAATAACATGGGATTAAGTTATTGATACCGACAAACTGATAGTGTAGATTAATGATGATTACTTAAAAAGATAAAAGATAACGAGTTGGTTTTTGCTCTCGCCATTAAATCTAAATAGTGTCTAATTACCATGACAACCGATTTTGTCCTTTTTCTTATTAAGATCAGATAAAGCTATACGTGTTTAAATTTTTAAAGAAGTTTTATTGGTTAGTGGAAGAAGAGTATAAACCGGGCCATTGTTGCACGCTTTTCACTAAATTACTAAACTAGAAAGGAAAAGAAAATATACTACAAGGTATTAGAAATGTACGAAGATATCTACGTAGTTGATTTCTGAGTCAAAATAAGCCTAATACATATCATCTTTATAAACTGATTATATTCTAAGATGAATCGCTTTCTGATAGGAACACGTATGTCGAACACCCCCTTAAGTGTCTATCATTGGGGGAAGAAAGTGAATCGTTGTTCTTGCTCAGATTGAGATGTTCAGGATTTATGGTTATCTATTAATAATAAAGGATATCTTTAGAAAAATGTAAGTTTGTTATAGTTGGCGTTGGAAATGGGAGGAATATTGACTTATATCGCCAAACGTAGAAATATTAAATGAGTGTCCAAAAAGTTCCGTAATCGAGTCATTCTTGAAACGAAAAACATGTGTCTGTTACAGTGATGTGCGTGTCAACAATGTCGACGTCAACAATTCATTCTTGACATGTCAACAATAAGAATTGTTGACGTGACCTTATTGATGTCAACTATGTCAACAATTTAGACATTATGAATGCACATGCGCAAAGCTGTTAAACTTGATTTTTCCTTTATTATTTAAATCTTAAATAGTTTATTAAAATAATTTTTATTTGACTTAAAGTATGTAAGGGCAAATAGCAGGCACAGGGGATTGTGAGATGCTTAAGTACGTTCAAGTCTAATGTACGTATAGAATAATTTTGATTAGAAAAAACATAAATGCTAGGATGTTGTTCATCATGTTAGCATTTGTTTTTTCAATTAATAAAATCTTTTGCATCAAGATACCTATGTATACTAACTGCCACATTGCTAGAATTGCCCCCACCATAGTTTACACCTTACAGAATCAGTTGGATCACTTCCCCTACATTTTGTCTTCCACTTCAAGCAACTCGCGGTCTATGCGCAGAGCACTATTTTCTGTCCAGAAGTAGAAGGATAAAAAACCTAACCTTAACTTTCAAAGAAATAATCTCATAAAAGATTGTATTATTTAAATGAAATCAACTTGCATATTCTGTAAGTGAATTAGTGAAATTGTTGAGTGTTGGTAAGTTACATTAGTTGTGAAATTTGAATATCAACTGCATATATAACCTCCCCTACAAGCGCGAGGTCTACAGCTTAGCGTGCGCAGACCGAAAACCAGGAACACGAAAGATCAAAAGAACCGCTCTAAGTGATCTAACTGATTCTGTAAGGTATAAACTGTGCCCCCACATATCCGAACTAAAAATCTTAGTATGGGCCTATGGAGCTATGAGTAAACATACTTGTAATTTTACTGATTCCATAGAAATAAGAATAAATACATAGCATTTAGTTTTTTAATTCCATTTTATTTAAATAATATTTTGGTTTTTGTTTTCCATCTTCAGTTACTGTCACAGTCTTTTGTAACTGAAAACCCAATTCATCAAAATTCCTATTCTTGGGCCTTTCAGCCGTTTTGATTCTTAAATTGTCTTGAACGTCTTATTAATGATCTTATTAAACATTTTTGCTTATTTTAGCACCTGCGTTTACAGGTTAGGTTTAATGAAAAATGTGCAGAATCCTACTTTATTTGCAAGGTTGACACATTGTTGACATTGTTGACACATTGTCGACATTGTTGACACATTGTCGACATTGTTGACACATTGCCGACATTGTTGACATTTTTGACGTGAAAAATCAATTGTTGACACGAAAATGTCAACAATCATTGTTGATGTGTCAACGCACATCACTGGTCTGTTATTATGTTATAAACCGTAAAGTGCCGTTGACGTTAATCAACTATCAAAGTATACGTCTACTTAGGCCTATGTTTCTCCCTTTCAAGGATGACTCGGTTACGGAACGTTTCGGCCACTCGTTATTTTTAAAGGTGCATAAATAATAACCTAAGGAAATTTACAGATAGAGAAACCGTTTGAAATGGGACCTGGAGTTGGCTTTGTCCCCTTGCCAAATGATGCTTATGACGGCGAATACAGACGTGAAATTTGCACTGTCGTTGGTTGGGGAGTAACATCATCTGAGAAAAACGTAAGTATACAAATTAAGTTTTATAGTTGAATTTTATTCATCAAACATGGGTTTTTAAACACTTAATACAAACAGGGTGTCCCAAAAGGTATTATCATCAATTTAAGGACTTGCTAATAATAGTTAAGTAATGTTATTGGGAACTATAAATGTCAATAAACTTACATTCTATTATCAACTGTTACTGGGCTATCAATTAGTTCATTTACACTACTAAAACTCTCTTCAACATGTTGATATTTTTTACAAAAACAATGCCGTTTTCAAAATATTGTTAAATGAGTTACAATATAAGGTAATATTTTCACAAGCTTATTAAAAACAGACCCGTTTTTTTCTTGTTATCAAATCATTTTCTAATGGATATAAAGTTAAATTGCAGAATTCGCAAACCTCTCCAATTCTTTTAAGTGTGGACATTCCACGAATAACTATTAGTCAGTGTCAGATGAAGTACGATGTAGATCGCATTGTCTCTTTTAAGATCTTATGTGCTGGTGAAGATAAAGGAGGAAAGGATGCATGCCAAGTAAGTACTTATCATTAAATCTTATACATATTGAGAAAGAGTGTCTATTTCTTGTTTCATGAAAGTTTGTTGTGTTATTTCAGATAGTAAATATGTTATTTTCTTTAATTAACGACTAGAATGTCGAAAATGTTACGTGCAAAAGAAAAAGACATCTGCTTAAAGGTTCTTTCATACTGTTGCTTTTTTATCGATCAGTTGTGAAATTTGTTTGGTAAAGGCGAGTCTTATGAGCATACACGGTAGTATTACTTCAACTTAAATCACCTTGCTGTATGATAAAAGCTATACTAATAATACACAGGGTGTTTTATCTTACAAGGTCGTAGAGGCTGTTCTTAGATTACGTAACGCAAGATTCGCTAGTTTTTAAATCCTTATTCCCTCCTCCTTGTAACGTACTTACAAGTTACAGCGCAACTCCAACTTCCTCTCCCTTTTGATCCTACTTTTGATAACTACGTAGCTTTGTGTCCAACCCCTCTTCCGAAATTTATAAAACAAACACGGGGGTTCCCCTCGGGTGCTTTAATCCCGACGTGGGAGTACCTCTCGAACTCAGAAATTTCAAAAAATGAGTTACATCACGCTAGACCTACAGAAGACTCCCCCCTCCCTCAAGCAATACGTAATATAATGACATGACAACCCTTTGACATTCATTTAAAACTGTTTTATTATTTTACGTAACTCTTAATGCCTGTATATAAATGTCTGTAGTTGACGTAAAAAAACTGTGATTACAATAATTTATGTATGTCTATGTGTCTACGTGATTAGTAACCTAAAACACCTATGTTGTTCATGTTCACGTTTATAGGCGATTCGGGTAGAGTTTCTATAAACTAATATAAAAAAGAAAGATTAACATAAGTTCAACAACAGTTTCCTGGTGCGTATAACTCTAAACGTACCTGAAGATTCCATGGCTGGCATTTAAAATTATTTCAGATACTGGGTTTGCATTTATAAATAAGTAATTATTTTAAAAAAGCTAAGCCTACACTTACTTTTCTAGCACTTGGAATGGAATTTACATATGTAAGTAGCGGGAGGCCAATACCTTCTTAGAAGGTGTTGAGCAGGCTAACTTCTTCTCCGCATCAAAACAACGTCTAAATGAGCTGATATTTAAAGAGCGCGAAAGCTTAATTTAAATCGTCTATTATGCAGTATGACTTAATTAACACTTTTTTGTTATAACGTTGTAGTTTTCAGCATGCCAAGGAACTCATTTATTTGAATGTGTTATTGGCTTGAATCAATATCAAACATGATCTTCATTCCAAATTTTAATTTAGTATCCTAGCTTTGTTAATGCTCCTGTTATGAATGCAAAGCTGGTATTTTTCACAAGAAGTTTGTTGTTCAGATTACTCCCGTGAGTCGTTGCCGTTTTATTATACCGTTATACTCGTTGTACCACATTTCAAAGTTGTTGTGCAGACACATCCTAATTATTTGCAAGCAACCTAACCTCACTAATTTAGCTAAAAGGCGGGAATCTATTTTATGTTGTTTAGATTATTTTCCCGGTGATTTACATTTTGTTGTATTTTAAAAGTCAACAATGAGTTTGTGGGTGGATAAGCATAGACCGAAGGACTTATTAAAAGTAGACTTTCATAAAGAACAAGCTGGAAACTTAAAAAAAACTAACTCAGCGTGGAGATTTTCCTCATTTGCTAGTTTATGGACCCCCTGGTTCTGGAAAGAAAACACGAATCATGTGTCTTTTGAAGGAGTTGTACGGTTCGGGTGTTGAACGATTACGTATGGAGCATATGAATTTTACTACTCCATCAAATAAAAAGTTAGAAATAATGACTGTTAGTAGTAATTATCATATTGAAGTCAACCCTTCTGACGTTGGAATTTATGATCGTGTAGTAGTAATGGATTTGATAAAGAATGTAGCACAGACTCATCAGTTGGATGCTAGCGGCCAACGAGAATTTAAGGTAGTTGTATTAACCGATGTTGATGAATTATCAAAGGATGCACAACATGCTTTAAGAAGAACAATGGAAAAATATATTGCTAACTGTAGATTAATACTATGTGCCAATTCAACATCAAGAATTACACCAGCTATTCGTAGCAGATGTTTAAGTGTTCGTGTACCAGCTCCTACTGTCACTGAAATATCTACAATTCTTCAAAATACCTGCAAAAGAGAAGGATTAACTTTGCCTGTTGAACTTGCACAAAAGATTGCCGAAAAATCAAATAGAAATCTTCGTCGAGCCTTATTAATGTGCGAGGCATGTAAAGTGGAACAATATCCATTTACAGTAAATCAGAATATTACAGAACCCGATTGGTTAGTATTTATTCGTTCGATGGCAAGAAAAATAAGTCAAGAACAGAGTATTCAAACCTTAGCAAATATTCGTGCTGACTTGTATGAATTAATCGTTCATGGTATACCAAGCCACATTATTTTTAAAACATTGTTAAACGAATTAGTAAGAAATTGTGGTATTCAACTTAAAGCAGAGATTATATCACAAGCCGCATTTTATGAACATCGTTTGCAACATGGAAATAAAGAAATATTTCATTTAGAGGCGTTTGTGGCCAAATTTATGTATCTGTATAAGAAATTTATGGAAGATACTATAGGTGGTGCATTTTAATTTGAGTCTATTGGAATTAATCCACATTTATTGTAATACTAAAGTTCTATCATATTTTTGTATAATTTCTTCTTCTGTTAAGTTCACAAAATAAAGTGTTAAGAACAACACTGTATTTCATTATTCTTGAGAATACCTTAATTTGAGTAGGAAAACAGATGCTTTTACTTATTGATTAGAATTTTATTTTCTTTGGGTAGCATGCAGGCTGTAAGTGATTAGTACTGACGATAGGACAAAAACTGCCAGTGACATGCAGTTGTGTACATGTGGAGTCACTTAATAAAACTTCTTTTTGAGAATTTAATATGTTTAATAGGCAATAATGCTTTTAGTAATAGTAAAGTATATTCATTTAGTATTCAAATAAAATGTTTTCACATCAAATTAAAGAATTCATAAGTTTTATTGTGCATAATTTATTATACATATTGTGAAACCTTTATTTCACAATGTTTGCTTACTGGCAGTTTTTAACCTCTTAATTAGAGATGTAGGGAAAGATATACACACATTTTAATTGTAAAAAGAACATTACATCACTGAAAAACTGACTAAATGATTTTGCTACAATCAATGTAGTAAACAAAGTTACTCGTGTTTTTTTGTTTGTAATATAAATAAAAGTAGATTGTATATGTAACCAGTTTTTTTTAGCTCTTCTAGTTTCTGAGATATCTAGTATTTACCTCGAATTGGAGCCTCTCTGTATAGTATGTCCATGGATTGATTGCTCATTACAGGCAAATGATAATGAAATTTCAAATATCAAAACCAAACTCAGCAATCAGTCCCTACTTAGTCTAAAACAAAGTTTAAGAATATTTTGATGTCCTTTTTAATCTGGTAGAGTAAGAATTAAAGTCCTTGCAGGCACTGTGCTTACCTTATAAGATATGAAAAAAACATTAGAAGGGAGAATTGTTCAGAAGAAATATGTGACTGGCTCCAAAGGAAAGGGGCTTACAGCAAAAACACTTCAAAAAGATGCATTTAAAATTTACCATTATTTATTAATAAATTATACTCGTAACAACTGCTGTAGTGTCTTATTATTATTGTTGTTACAAACTACATATTTTCATTGTTTCTGCTGTAATCTGAAGTCCAGGAAATTGGAGAAATGTAAAAATTTGAAGATGTAAAGGTACACAGGGGTAACAATTTATGTCTAAAATTTGAAAAATAGAAAAAAGTACTACACCACATACATTGTTGTCTTTATTTCACTATGCAAGTCCTTGCATAACATAAAAACCACTACAACATTGAGATGGACTTTTGATCCACTTGAAAATACATTGTGTTAAAATGAGAAAGTAAATTTTAAAAATGCATTTACTTGAAGACAAAATTGTGACTTTTAACAAGACTGTTACTCCCATGTACCCTTCATATATTTTCTGATATATCTCAGTTTTCGACATTGTTGCATAAAAGTACTTTTCTTTATAGTTCTTTAACTTCGCAAATTTTTGGTTTTACAATATGTGGTAAATTACATGTGATAGAGAAAAACTTTCAGAATATTGAAACTCAATAACTGATGGGTGATTTTTTAGCTGTAAGCCCCCTTTCTTTGGAGCTGGTCACATATTTATAGTTATGCAAACTTTAGAAAATAAAAATGCATATCAAATTTTCCTTTCGCTTTGTGGGAGATTCAGAAGAAAGAAGAATGTGTAGAGCTTGGAAATTATTGTTATTGTTATGCGGCTGGGGTTTAGGTCGTGGTTCTCTTGGACCTATGTATAATAAAAAATCGTATGGTCAATCTGTATACTTACTTAAAGTATTCCTCATTTGTAGTTGAAGCAAAAAAACTTCTAATAAAATAGACTTCAAATGAGTATGCTTCATTACCTTTTTTCTTCTGTTCATCGTTGCCAATCGTACTTGAGAATGAGTTTGCCTTTTTCATTTAGAATTAAATCAGAATACAAAAACACTTAGGCCCACTTTTACTATTGTTTACATGGATACAATTGTAAAAATGACAAACAGTTGTATCCATGGTAATAATACCTTTGATTAAGTTAACAGATTGTAAAAGAGAGACATTAAAGGTACTGTTAACCAATTTGGCAACTTTATACTAAGTCAGCCAAATATTCTCAACCCCCAGTTCATAAATAAAATCATTCAATTCTCATAAATACGCAAGTAATTAATTTTTAAAGTTCAGATTCAACAAGCACATGATGTCATGAGTGCTTATGCCATATGCAAATGCATGCAGTGGCCATGGAAATTTGCCTTTTTCATTCTGTATTTAATTTTGACAGGTAGTGTTTTGTTTAGGTTAATCTTACTTTTAGGTTAGAGCTCACAGCATTGCCAAGATTAGTTAATTGAGAAAACATCTTAAGAACTTATTGGATTTACTATTTCTTGTTAACCATTAGAGCAATAATTATGTAAAAAAGATACTTTTGGCAACATGTTTATTTTTTTATGCAGAAATTGCATGCCAAATCTTAACATATACAGGGTCGCTAAAAAGTATGGAAACACGCTACCCCCGCAGAAACGGTAGGAGATAGACAAATGAAATTTGGAGAGCTTAAAGTAGGTATTTCTTGCCATGTTTTGCGAAGGCAATTAAAAACGAATCTTCAATGGTTTTTTCGTACGGCCGCCATATTGGATTTTCTTAAATGGAACATCCTGTATATGACCCCATATTTGGATAGAGATTTTCAAGACAAATCCAATGATATAGGGTTGCTGTACTTATCTTGAAAGGGTCTGGAAATAATCGCTATTCTTTTGTCAGGAGTTTCCCGATTAAAAAGTATGGAAACACGTTGCTCCTGCAAAAACGGTAAGAGATAGACAAATAAGATTTGGAGATTTTAAAGTATTCATTGTTTTCCATATTTTGCGAAGAGCGTTAAGATCAAATCTTCAATTGTTTTTTCGTACGGCTGCCATCTTGAATTTCTTTAAATGGATCACCCTGTACATGACTCCGAGAGGGATCTTAAAGGCAAATTTAATTATATTAAGGGTTGCTATACTTATCTTGAAAGGTTTTGGAGATAATCGCTATTCTTTTGTCAAGGATTTTACTATTAAACAAAACATACGTTTCTAAATCGTATGTTCAAAAATGTAAGCAAAGGACTGGTCTGAGATCCTACAAGGTAAATATTGCTCCTGATAGGTACGAACGGCAAGAAAATATTACTATATCACGTTGTCGAAGACTGTACGACCAATACTTGACCAAAAATCTATGTTTAATTATGGACGACGAAACGTACATAAAAGCTGATTTCCGACAATTACCCGGAAACGATTATTATGTTGCAAAATCCTGAGGAGCTGTCAGCGATAAATTTAGAAAGAAGAAACTGTCAAAATTTCCTAAGAAATACATGATTTGGCAATGCCATCTGTACCTGTGGTTTTAAAAGTGCATTTTACTTAGCAACGGGAAGTATCAATCAGGATAGCTACATTAAGGAATATTTACAAAAACGTTTACTGCCGCTCATTCATCGTCATAAGGGTTCTGCAGTTTTCTTGCTGGACCTAGCAACTTGTCACTATGGTAAACTGGCAAGAAAATGATACTTTGACAACAAGGTAACTGTCGTAACAAAGGCAAGCAATCCGCCTAATTGCCTGGAACTTCAACCAATAGAAAAATATTGGGCAATGGTGAAGCGGAATTTAAAAAACACAAAATTTGGAAGAGACATAAAAAGTTTCACAGCCAGCTACAAAAAAGCAAGCACAGCAGTGTCAGATGCAGTTGTTCGAAGGATGATGGGAGGTGTTAAATCTAGAGTGCGACAGGTTATCCATACACATGAAATTAAGTAATTTTTTTTTGTAAAACTGTTAGATTAAGGTTTATAATTATATAGAAACATAAAAAATACATTGTTTGTTTTAAAATTAAATAAATATAGAATAAAATCATCGACCAGATTTTATCGTGTACACTCTTAGTTATTCACACTGATTATGTCATGCCAAATTCCTAGCAATTGATTTGCAGCACCTTTAACAATTTTTTTACATTTAGGGAGATTCTGGTGGACCTCTTATATGTCGTGGAATGGAAATTGGACTAGTATCATGGGGTAAAGAATGTGGCCATGAGAATCAGCCTGGTGTTTACACACGTGTAGACTACTATTTAGATTGGATACAAAGAATAATGAAGAGGTAATTTTATTATAATGTCAAATTAAAAGGTTATCCAGATTTGTTTCAGATATACACATGTGGACATGTTCATAATTCCTCACATGTTTAGTAGGTCAAATACTCTTTTGTTTTGCTCGATTTTTTATAAGATTATATTAATAGGCATATTAAATTATATACAGTTTAAAATGTAAATAAATGTATTTATTATATGCAACTATATGCACATGTTATTTACAAAATCATCAGTAGCTACCAATTCATAATGCTGTAATCCGAATAGAATTGTTGACATTTTAAATGCACAATTATCACCTTGGAACTCTATAAGAGATCCTTCAAGTTTATCTATAAAAACGAATTCTATAGTTCCTGTAGTAATACAATATTTTTCAAATGATAGAGTTTTTGAGGCATTCTGAATATCAGGAGATGGTTGTTTATATAATGTGTATATGATGTCTCCACAAACAATTGAGTTTATTTCATCATAAACTGCTGTATTCAGTGGTATACATTTTATCACAGTTAACTGTTGATCTATTCTTTTCAATTCAATTAAGCTCTCACCTAAAATTGTTAAAAATACAGCTATTACATTAGATTCATAAAAGATTTAATATTACCTTTAATATAAACACTATCTTTATGTGAAAATACTGAGAATTTACTAGGAAAACTCATAACCAAATGCTTCTTATCAGAAATGATCATTTTAGTCCACGAGGATCTGCATTTATCAAAAATATAAGCACATTTTTCATTAACATTGAAAACAAAAAGTTCATCATTCCAAGAGCAACATTTTGTTTGCCTTTCACAACATGGTAATTTGATCAGTTGACTCCATCTGTCTATAAAAATATTTTAATAATATCTAGATATTAAGATGTAAAATGTATACTATAGGTTAGATTTTGTAACTTATCACCATATGTTAACAAACATACACGTATGGAAAGTTGCAAAAAACAAAAATCTTGATTTTACATAACTTTTTGTATGCATTATATACAGTTGTTTATACTTTTAAGAATATCTAGCAGCACTTAGCAGTAATAATAAAATTCTTTAGCTTGCCTTCTTTATAATCGTATGAAAACATATTCTCTTGTAAAATTCTGTAATTCCCAGTACCTCCAATTATATATAAACAGTTTTCAACTATACAAGATTGAAAATGTCTTCTTGCAAATGGCATTCTAAAATAAAAATTTTATTTTAAATTTAAATGCTCTTTAACTAAACTTAAAATTATATGGAACTTATAAAAACAAAAAATTTTTTTCTAGTATGTATAATTAATCTGCACCAAAAAATAGATCGCATTACAATAAAGCTGCAAGTAATATTGACACTAAAAGCAATTCTGTAGGAGTCTTGAAAACCAATAAAATTTGAAATTAAATGTAATTACCTTCATCTTATACCTCACAATCAATCAATCTGCCCTCTTCAAATTAAAACTGTAGTGATAGAATTCTAACTGGATTCTGAAAGTGTTAGTGCAGACCTGTGGTGGGATTCTGAACTCTCGATATTATACAAAGATAAGAGAAAAATGGATCTCAATCACGTTTGACAATCATCATTTCAGTTATGTTTCGACATATTTTGATGACAGCCTTTGTGATATCATAAAATTAATGATGGCAGGAATAAGTAGCTAAAAACCTAGATCACTTCGAGTCTTTTGATATCAACGAGTAGTATCATATCATAAGTTCAGAATCCCATAGTTGACTAGTATGTTAGAAATTTCGATGAGTTTATTTGTTTATGAAATAAATAAGCTATACAACAGAGTAATAAAAGAAAATGTTTTATAACAGAGTAAATAAAACCAAATTTATGCTAATCTTTTACTGGAATTCTAAAGTGGAATAGTTATACCATTTACTTACACACTCTTACGTTGCCAACAATCAGTTACTGTGTTGTAGACCCAAAGATTTTTATTCCAATTGCCATAACCGATAACAAATTCCCCACCAAATAGGAAAATCAATTCTTTATAACCTAGTATATGGCAACCTTCCAATTTATCACACTTTTGTTTTCCAATAGTAAGAAGTTTTGTAAATCCATTTTTCTTTTCATCTAAAACAATATCTTTAAAACATAGTAAAAGTTTTAATAGAGAAAGAGTTCAGATTAAAGAGAGGTATTATTTTTCTTATTTTTAAATATCAATAACCCATAAATGAATTGACAGAAATCAGAAAAGAGGAGTGACATTAAGAGCCTAAAATTGGCCCCAGCTGATCATTGATTTTGAAATACGCAATATCGGTTTTGCTTTGTTTTTTTAGTAAGTATACAGGGTATCTGGAAACAACACCGACAATGCTTAACCACAGATTCTAAGGATCAAATGATGACAATTTGTCAAAAAAAAGTTAGGAAAGTCTTTAGTTTTCAAATTATAAGCCTTCAAAGTTGGGAGAGATTTTTCTTTATTATCGTAATGAAACCTGATATGATAATTTGCACAGGTCAGGATGCTGTTTTCCCTAAAATATCGATGTGATTAATAATTTAAAAATCTTGTTCATAGAAAAAGTTCTAGGCTTTCAAACAGAGTTATACATGCAAAACTCTTGTGTTGTAGTAAATTATTAATCACATTGATATTTTAAGAAGAAAAACACAAATTATCATACTCAATTTCATTAAGATCGGCTGAGTTGCTATGGTGCTGTTAGGAAATAAAAACAAATGTTAAATGTTTATTTCTGCATGTCATTTTCCCCAAAATGTTTCAATAGACGAACATTTAGCCAATCTAGGAAAATTCTTTTCATTCGCCTGAAAATCATTAGCATAAACCTTTCACTTTACTGTTTGAAAGAAGAGGCAGCAACTATTTAAAACATTGTATTATATGGTAGCACTACTGAACTGTTACTATTACTTACTTACTCTCTTCTTAATATTTCATTACGGTTATTTCCATCCTACTACCAAATCAAGGTCAACTAGAATGCTATTAAAGCAATTAATATTTTAATAAAACTTATGTATTTATTAATGTTACTAACAATGCTATCTGTCTATAACAAAAATGATAAAAAATGCATCTGGGGCTGATTTAGGACTTTAATGTCACCCCTCATTTCAAATTCACATCTATGCATAGGCAGCCCCAGTCCTGGACATACTACTGGCCTACGTGCAAACTGATTTTTCATCAGCTCAGGAAACAAATATGGGGAGATCCACCCGGATAAACAGCTGTAAATTAATAATCTAGAAAGAATACTGAGCCACCTTCATTTGTTTTTGAAATAACCTCAGCAAGTAAGATTCTAAACTTCTTTATTCTAGAGGGAATTTTGGAAATCTGAAAAGATTTTGTTAAGACCAACACTGTCTTTTCAATAATTCTTAAGATTCCCATGCATAGATGTAAATTGTATAAGTGCATCAAAATTGTTTTGACTTTTGAAGCACCCTGAAATGAGACAATCATCATAATTTAGTCCTTACACTATTATGGAATGTTTTGAAACAATTAAAGCCCAATAAATAATTTTTACTATTTACCATGATAGACAACTGTTATGGTAGACTCAGACCATTCAACATCTGCATAATACCGTTTTCGTTTAAATGAATCTATTCGACAAATACAATAATAAATATAAAGCAATTTCTACGCTATTTAATAACTTACCATAATAAACAACTACAGTTTCTTTCTCGAGCGATGATAACTTTGATTTTTTGTATGCAGGTTCATATGGAATGTTATGTACATATATACATGGAAGTTGTTTGCAATGCCTAGATTTACATTTACACAACACTTCTGCTTTCTTAAAAATATTTTCATCAAAATCAATCTTATTACCACTTTTTATGTTAATTACACATTGTAGAACTTTTGTAATATCACCATTCTTTGATAAATCTGGATATGTCATTATTTCTTGTATATCTGAACTACAAAGTCTATTAAAGTCTAAACATAATAATAAATTCATAAATATGCCAGTGTTAAAAGCTTCTAAATGTTCACTATGTACTTCTGCTGCAAGTTTTTCTGAATTATCATACCACCACTTCATGCATACTTGAAATACATCTAATTCACTTTTACACTGTAAACTTGTATTTGCTAGATACGCATGTAACTGATTTAAATTAAAATCCATTATGATCTCTGAATCTTTTATCACATGGAATTCTGTTAGAGCCATACTCTTTGCTTTTAAACAAAGAGACTTCAAATCTAATTGCTCGGCGAAAAGCCATATCCTTATACAATTGCTTGGTGACAGTGTATGTATTAGTCTTTCTATGCACATGGATTTTATTTCATTGAATTGTAACATACAACTGGTTTGCAATACTGATACTGCATCATCTTCTTTCTCTATTAAAATAGTATTATCACGATCTAATATTAATAAAAGAATTATGTTCATAGTTTTTAAAGTAACATCCTAGAAATTACATTAAATAATTAAAAGCTATAATTATTACAATAATGTCTTACCTCTAATTTAATAATTTTTTTATTGCGTTCTATAAAATTACCTTCAAACATAACTTTAAAATAATCACTATGTTTAATTAAGTCATGTTTATTACATTTTATGGGACTATTTTCTATTTCTAATATTACTTCTTCTGCATTTGACCCTTCTGCCATTCTTCAATAATATACTTGTTTTATATGTCTAAAATGAAGTAAGATATCTTTCTTAGCTAAAGCAAATATCACAGTTTCTATTGTTCATAGTACGTAAAAGTAAATCTTAAACAGTCCCTGAGAATCCCGTTATGAAAGTTTTACTAAATGATGCATAAAATCAGCTGATTTTTCCTCCGAATACACCGAGTGACTACGGTGACTACCGTGAGTACCTAGCGCACCGGCGCACAGGCGCACAGCCAATGTTGATTTTTTTATTTACGATTTCTAGGATTTCTAGTCCCCCAATCAGCAATGCCAATGTTAGAAAACTATGCTTATTTCTTATTAGTCACAAAATTCTTTAGTTAGTTACATGATTTATTCTGTAATTTGTTCTGAGCGATTCTAAAACATTATTATCTCAATTCTGAGTAAAATCACTTAAAATGTCTCGATTCAAATTACTTTACGTCGCTCTTAAATATTTGGATTCAGTGTATTGGACATTCTATCTGATGGCAACATTGCATCGTTATTTTTCTTTGTTCGTTTGTTTTGAAATTCAAAAAACTGTCAGTAGTGTCATTCAGGGTGTCAGTTGTAAACTAAGAATCTTTATATGCATTTAAATTAAATTAATTTTATAAAAGAAAATGAAAACAAGTCGGGTAGAAAATGACGATATTGCTAGTTTAAATACAGAAAATAAGATTGTATACTCCATTAAGAATTTAAAAACATTTCTTGATCAACCTGTTGAAACTTCAGAAGATATTTCTAATTTTCTAAACGTAAGTATTTCATAGAATTTTTTAATGCCCAAATTGTCTCTTTATTTGTTTATAGCACGTTTGTTTACTTATTGCTGACTTTCTAAAACTTGCCGAAGAATCTTTTAGTATAGAGAAGTTCTCACAGCATCAGTATTTCTCGGTTGTAGTATATCTAATGCAGTATGGATCTCCATACCAGTTATTCAAAGATAGTTTTAAACAATATTCAATGGAAAAGAATATAGCTTTGGTGAGTGTAAAATGCATAAAAACTGTAAAATACGATTATTGTTTCATATTTTAATGTATTCGTATAAAAATAATATTATTTCACTTCACTTTTTGTAGGAAATTAAACGATGTATGTGTAAACAGCTGACAATGATATTAGATAATATCAATATAGCATTACATCCTACTGACGATACAAGTGTAGGTAGTTTCTTAAATCTGATGGATATAGCCTTGGATAAAATTGCAGCAGTTGATATTAGTCAAAATCAGAAGTCTATACAAGCTGAATTGAGTATGATTTCATATGTAGTTGAAGAGATTCTTTGCTTTTCCATGTCTGTTGCACATGTAGCATATGGTGATGACAGTAAAATAATAACTGGAAGTTGTCGTTCAGTACGTAAATATTATTATTATTGCCAACGTGCATGATAAAGGGGATAAGTGGAAGAAAAGCAAAAATAAGATTGTCAGTTTGTGTTTATTATTTATAGCAGATGGTTATAGGAGTTGATCAGTGATGAGGCTATATCAAGTTATATCTTGCAACTGCTAATTCTGACTTATTCCCTTTTTCTTTATGCACACGTGCAGTTATTAACATTTAAATTGGAAATGAATAAACAAAGCATTATTTGCTTAAAGGTCCTTAATGCTGTAGAGAACTTAAAACTTGAGCTTAATAAAAAGAATCCAAATAAAGATATGTGCAACTTGGTTATCGATACCTGTAGTGATTCACTGTGTGCTACAGAAGCTAAAGTCAATACTGCTGTTCTTCGTCTTTGTCTAAAGATTTTTTCTGAGTATAAAAGACCATTGGAGAATTTACATGACTGCTGTAGACAGTTAAAGAAGTTTGATAAGGAAATTCTAGATCCCTTAATAACAGAATTTGATCTTCATATGGATCGCATTTTCCAAATATGCGTATTTTCCATAGCAAGTTCTAGCATGGGGAAGCGTATGTTAATTGATGTTACCTACTATATTTTATTTTGTTTAAATTATATACTTGCAGGTGTAGCCGAGATAAAAAATATAATGGTCAATTTGGAATTTTTAGAAAGTGAATTAGTGCCTGCAATTCTTGGAACAATAAACTATTCGTTAGATGATAAAAATATATTTAGCGATCTTTTGAAACAAGTTTGGTGTGCGCAAATGAAATTACTTCGTAAAACTGTTCATGGAATTATAGAACCATCAGCTTATTGCAAAGTGTGGTGAACATATTCAGATTTTCTTTTTATGATTAATTTTGCTCAAATGCTTTGCATTTCACTCTAGAAAAGCTATTTGTTTTTGTTTTCCAGTTGATTTATGATGAGCTTGAACAAGAAGCTGACAATTTGTTGAAAAATATATCTAATGGCAATGATATAGATGATTCTTCAATAGATCGGTTTGTATTATACACTAAAGAATTGGGAATAATGTATACAGGGTGCTTGGATTCATTTGAAAATAGGGACGATGTCAGTAAGCAAATGAAAGTAGTTTATAAAGGTAAATGGAAATATTTTTATTTATTTCAGAACTGTATATATGAATGAATATTTTTAGTCTTACATGAATTAATAGTTTCTAAAAATTCACTGTCTCGTAATGATTCTGAGAAATCTAAAACAAGTCAGAGAATCTTTAAAAGATGTAAAGTACTCTTGGTTACTATTAAACGACTATGGCATTACACAAATAAAGTTGAAGAAAATAAAATCAATTCATATATTGAAGGTATGTAATTTAAGATGAATCGATAACTCGATCTGTTCGACAGGGCAAATATAAAAATATTTAAAATTTAAATACAATTCTTTTAGAAGATGCCAAAAATAACATCACTTTTAAATTAAAAGTACAAGATAAAGATATTAAAGATAGTAATAATATGCTGGAGAGTATTAAGATTAAAAGTCGACAAATAATAAAAGAGAGAAGCATGTGTCATTTTGGTCGAACTTTTCAAATTGATCAGACACTAAAAGATGGCGTAAAAGATACAAAAGGTACAGTTAGAAATTATTGAATTTACAATTAAATATATGTTGCTTGGTTTTTTTATAGAAAAACTAATACGCTTGAAGAAAAATCTAAATCTAAGAGAATACAGTTATCGACAAAGTCAAACAACTGCAAATAAACTTAAAGACTTGAGTAAGTACAATTTTGCAAATTTTACTTATAGTCACAGTAGGACTGTCCTGCCACGTAGTTGTGGATAAGGCAAAATCTCATACCACATAAGCATGCTGCTTTGGTTATTTTCAAAATGATACTTACCGAGTTGACTTTTACAGTTAATACCATTGGCAATAAATGAATTGAATTTTTTACTGAGAGACCATCGGAGACCATCATCTTGAAAATAATAAAGGGATGTGCCTTTTGGAAAGAGAATAAAACCAAGTTTCATTAGTGATACTTAATAAGACTGAGAGGTTGCTATTTCAAAAAATTAATTAGCATCAATTTTTCTCAGGAAATTGAGCAGGAAAGTCAAACGCAGTTTTCCAATGTTAACTTTTTTTTTAAGAAGTAGCATTGATAATAAGAAAATTCAATACTTTTGTAAATAAATACGTAAATACTAAACATTAGCTTGTTTTATCTCCAATGTCTTGCAAGTCATGTGCTGTAAAACATCTATTATCTTAAAACAAAATATTTCAAATGGCATTATCGATAGAAACAGAATTTAAAACAAAATCAGATTATTAAAAAATATATTCCGGGTGCTATTTAAAAAAATAACGTTCATACAACCTCCCCTAACCAGAAGTAAACTTGATAGTTCAAGTGGCTACCATAAAATATTCATTGAACACCCAATTAATTTGTAAAAAAAAATTAAAGTAGGTATTATAAGAAAGAAGAAATGCCTTGTCTGTCTAACGAAGCAATTATGTGTTCATTGTTTACGTAGTACATGATTCATGTGCTGATTCCTGTTCATACCCTGTGTAAGATCTCACAAAAGATGCATGATGGGGACACTTGCTCATGATTAATGAATTGCATAATATCTATCTTTGTTATAATATTTAAAAGTTATAAAATTGAGTACAAATTGAGTCATTCTTTCTATTCATGTCTAGGTATAGCAGATGCAGTGTTGCCACATTTGGAAAACTTTGAAGATTGAAAAGCTATAAGGAAAAACTACTTTTAGTGGTGATGTAATTTATCAGAGAACATATGATAAAGTAATTTAAACAATATAAGCTAAGAAAAGAAGAACATAGAGGAATACAATGTACTTACTTCAATTGCATGTAATTTATTGACTACAGTTGTGTATCTAGATATAAATTATATATTTCTTTAAATAATTGTATGTGTATATTCTTCCATTTCCTCTTAAACGTAAACTTAAGATCGTAATGTTTTATGGCATTGTCCTTGAATAAAGTCTGTGTAGAGGGCAAAGCTTTTTACTACATACAGGGTTAGCCAAAAGTCTGGAAACAGTCTTATGTAGCAATACTGATAGAATTAGCAGAATAATAATCGTTGGGGGTATATTAGACTATCTTATCTAAATTCTGACAGGAAAACAAAATTAATTCAATTATCCAATTCTGCATAATTGATGTCAACTTTTAATTTTTAAATGGTATTTTGATGACATTTTCTAAATCTGCATAAAATTCTAGATACGACAGTGAAGAAAAAAATTAAATAAAATAATTCGCTTCACTATAATAAATTAATAGAGTTTGCAGTTTTATTATATTTCAAGTATTTGTGCTTCACCTACATCATCTAGCTGCATCCTATAGGTGGGGAGTTGGCGCACAGGAATAGGCGGAGCCAATATGTTACTATAGGCTGCCGGCTGTTGCTAATGACCCGTATTGCCCTACACCTTAAGTGTTGTATTCCTGTGCGTTAACTCTCCACCTATAGGATGCAACTAGATGATGTAGGCGGACCACAAATACCTGAAATGCACTAAAACTGCAAACTTATTAATTTATTATAGCGAAGCGAATTATTTTATTTAATTTTTTTCTTCACTGTCGTATCTAGAATTTTATGCAGATTTAGAAAATGTCATCAAAATACGAGGGTGCCATTTAAAAATTAAAAGTTGATATCAAATACGTGGAACTGGATAATTGAATTAATTTTTTTCCTGTCAGAATGTAGATAAGATAGTCTAATATACCCCCCCCAAGGGTTATTATTCCGCTAATTCTATCGGTATTGCTACAATAAGACTGTTTCCAGACTTTTGGCTAACCCTGTATTGTTGTTGTGCATGCAAAACGTGATATGCATAAACTCACTTTCAAATGTTTTGTCCTCAGGAAGTGAAAATAGACAACATATTTTACAGTTTTGGTAAAAGAAATGAAATACGTTCATAAATGACATGCGATCATTAAGATTTAAGTTCCCAGGAGACTATGAAAGAAAAAATCATGTCTTAGCTTATTCCGGAAAATTATCTGCCAAATTGACAGATTGCATTAGAAACAAGGCAAAATCATCAGTTTGTAGGTTATGTGTTGGCATGCGTTGTGTCTAAGCTACACCATATGGAAAAATTTCACAGCCTACTGGGAACTCAAATTATAACTTGGTTACTGCTATTAGGAAATCTATCTCAGCAAGTAACATGCTTATACAGCCACCTGTGCCACAACAAAAGTGTAAATAAACAAAATATAATGCTGCAAATGTTAATATTTCATTTTCTTTAGCAGATAGGTTTGAAAAACAATCAAGTTTGTAATTTACAAGAAGAATGTATTTATTTCTTTCAGTGGCGGCCCGTTAGAAGGAGCCAATGAGCCACGGCACCACCACAAAGACATTTCATTTTTCAATTTGAAAAAAAATAATTTATACCCTTAAAATTTTCTCTTTTAAAGTCAGACCTTTACCAGAGATTAAAAAATTAAAAATTGCTATTTTATAAATATAAATATAGTGAACAAGTAAAATGATAAAAATAAAAGCTTGGAGCCAGTCAAAGCGCGGCTCCAACGCTTTTAAGCAGCTATAGACTTTAGCGGGGGGCTGATGGGTGAGGGAGGGTATTTGGAGTTAGCGAACTACTTGAACCAAGCTAGAAGTGGCTCCCGCTCGTGCAGTCCAGTCTCGATATGTGGTGCGGGTGTGTCGTGTTACGTTACGCCCGGTTTTAAACTTGACGTGAAGTGTAAAAGTGAAATTGTTCAAAAGAGATTACCACGTTCGTCGCAAACTAGATGGAATTTTCATTCACATACAGAAAAGAACTGATAAGCGTCATGGAAACATTGGATTGGAAACAAGGATTTTATATTTTGGTTGATAATTTTTCATAAAATAATGCCTCATGTTGAAATAATTATTAAACAATTACAAAAGACAAATACCGACCCAGTCAAGATTAGACAGGATTTACAGGATTTTGAAAATGAAATACAAAAAATACGCAATCAAATGGATTACATTATGGCAAATATTGCCAGTGATATGCAACTTCTAGAAGATGACGCACCTCCTCAAAAAAGGCCACGCATGCAGCATCAAAATAAGAAAACAGAAGAAAGTTTGTGACTCTATTATTCAGCAAATAAGAACAAGATTTAGTTTCACTGGACATCTAGTAGATACAAATTTATTTGAGGTGTAAAATTTCCCGAATATTGCCAGAAATTCCCAGAATAGTATCTTTCTGAAGTGGTTAGTGTTTATCCTTTTTTAGAAAAACGTAGATTGAAGACTGAACTGCAGGTACTTTATGAACGAGAAGAGTTGAGAAACGTTTCTGGGGCTGTCAATCTTTTATCGTTAATTTCACAAGAAGGAATGCGTAGTACTTTTCAAGAAACCTTAAATCTGTTGGAAGTATTAGTGACAACGCCCATGTCTACATCCGAAGCCGAGCGTTGTTTCTCCATGCTGAAAAGGATCAAGACTTTTCTAAGAAACTCTATGAAGGAAGAAAGGCTCAGTGCATTGAGAATGCTATCAGCTGAAAAAGCTTTTTTTAATAACATGGAAAATTTTAATAAGAGAGTGATTGACGTATTTGCTAATAAAAAAGAACGGAGAATGGTTTTCACATACCGTACAATTTAAACATTTGTGTTGTTAACATCGACTGATTTAAATGTAACTTTAATAGTTAATAGAATAGGATACTTTGATAAGTTGGTAAATATTCATTGTTTTTGGTGAATTGGAAAGCTAATATACAAAATTACAAACCCTTCCTTTTTCTTAAGTTCGTACTTTTTAAAATTTAAATTTTCATAATTTCTAAAGTGAGAAAAATTTACAATGTTGTACTTAAAAATGTTTATACCCCCCCCTCCTCCCCACATTGAACCGCAAAGCAGTGGCTCTACCACCGCACAATACTACGAGCCGCCACTAATTTCTTTATGTATAATTTTAACATGCTTTACATATAAGTTGGAAAATTCCGCTTTAGGTATGTATTAAAAGTTTGAATTCTCAACATTATATTTATAAGCTAGGGTTGTATTGCAGGGTAATTGTGGGTGTATGGCATGTATAGGTATAAAAATAAGATTTAAAGTGTATAGGTAAATGCAAATTCAGAAAATACACAAGTTACTCGGGCTTCTTTTGGGAATGATTATTTCGAAAAACAATTAAGCCTGCTTAGGTTTTTTAAACTTTAAATTTCAGAAAAGAGGATTTAGTGATATTACCTGTTGGCTTAAGGATTCATTTGTTTATTTCACAAATGCATGCATTTTCATGTTCCAGTCAATGACTCCCTGCAGAAAACTAATATTTTATGCGTATACCCAAAGCATAACTATTTAGCAATACAGACAGCACATGTATATTTTGCTTTTATAAATTCTTTACCAAATTTTAATTTCTTAAAAAATTAACTAAATATTCTGTAAATTTGTGACGACTTCCCCTAAGATGAATTACAAAATAAAGTGTACTAAATAATAAAATAATAAATAGTTGCACTTCTTAATTCTGTAAAAAATTTAAAAATGCAAAATAATGCCATCAAGGATAATATTAATAAATGGCACTAAAAAATCACAAAAAAAAACTAAAACAGTAAATATATTAAATAATATAATTAATTGGCAAATACAATTTTAAAATTATACAGGGTATCCCCAGATCGACTTAACGATAGGTGTGAAAGACAAAACACTTTCGAGTTGAAATTTGAGGCTGTGGGGATCAGCCCTGCTTGATTAGAAACTAACTTGCACCATATTTTTATTTTTGAAAAATCAAGCAGGATTTGATAGGTATCAAAAACTTATTTTTGATGTGGATAAAGTACCTTTTCCGTAAGACATATCAAAACATTTTATCAGCAAAAGTTGTTCAGGATGAAAATTTATGCCCACATACCAAATTCAAAAACAATCGGCACAATTTGATTTTCTTTAAATTCCAAGGTTTATTCTATGTAACTACCACCTGACTTAACACATTTTTCAAGACGAACTATAAATTTGTGATTAGCTTTATAAATGATTTCACAATCACGAATTCACAGTTTGTCTTGAAAAATGTGTTTGTCAGGTGGCAGTTACATAGAGTCAACCTTCCTGGAATTTAAAAAAATCAAATTGTGCCGATTGTTTTCGAATTTGGTATGTGGGCATACATTTGCAATATGAAAAACTTTTGCTGATAAGATTTTTCGATATGTCTCACGGAAAAGGTACTTTATGTACATTGAAAATAAGTTTTTGATACCTATCAAAGCTTGCTTGATTTTTCAAAAATAAAAATGTGGTGCAAGTTAGTTTCTAATCAAGGAGGGCTGATTCCCACAGGTTCAAATCTCAACTTGAAAATTTTTTGTCTTTCACACCTATCGTTAAGTCGATCTGCGGACACCCTGTATATGATAGATAAATGGATTATGATTATCACAACTTAAAAACTTAAAAACACCAAAATAATTTAAACACATAGTATAAAAATAAATAAGTAAATAAAGTTTCATTTATATTCTATGATCTAATCAATTTCATCTCAAGGTTGGTCTTGTAGAAAATGAATTGTAAAGAATTACATGATCCTGCATTTGATAATCCAAAAATGTATCAGTTAGAAAAGGCAGTGTGACTCATCAGCATAGAAACACAAAAGAAAACTCTTTGGTCGAGTTCATTTTGCAAATCGGTGTGTGCTATACATTGCATTGACGTTCGTCTGGTTGCACATGTGTTTGTAATTTGCTCTTCTGTCTTGTTTTGTTTGTGATACGCCTAAGGAGACTTGCATTTGCATCGATTTTGATGATTCACACTGTCTTTTCTAATACATTTATACCTCTGACAGCTATTTTTGCTCAGAATCATTTCTTGTTAGTTATCTGGAGTATCACAGGGAATATTAATTAAAAGAAATCCTTTAGTGTTTAGTTACTGGTACGAGAACAAAAGAACCTAAATGTCCTAGATCGGAACTATTTCTCGATCACGGCAGCTTATTTATTTACAGTATGTGATATTTTCAACAAATTCACAGAGGTGTTTGGAAGATTTTACAGTAATAGTTCAATACTGTAATACTTTTAAAGTTTTTTATTTTTACCACCAACTTGGTATTAACTTCTTTCTACTTCTTAAACTCAAATCTAGGTTCACTTTTACAATGGTTGGTTAAGTTTATCTAACGAATTATCGCCATGGATATAATAATTGTGAAAATGGAAGACAACAATTGCATCGGTGGCATAAAAAGTTGTTCAAAATGCTGGACTACTATGTATTGACTTCTTTCTGTCAGTTCTGGATTACTTATGTATTTGTCAGAAAAGAGAGATAAAAGATAACTGCATTAAACAAACAAATTAAACAAAAGACGAAAGATTTATTGCTTATAAATTATGATACATAATACTATGATTAATACATTTTGAACAGTTGTTAATACCATTCCTTATATTTGTTAACTCTGGAGCTAATAATGTTCGTTTACCTATTATCACATAATTTGCAGTTATTTGACTAGTAGCTTGATATTTAGCTTGATTTAAAAAACGTAGTCTTCCTGTGGTTGGAGTAAAACTATGAAATTTAAAAGCTATAGGAGGTTCTATAGAAGTTGGTATTTCATCAGTAAGGGTTTCTTGAAATTCATATTCAAATATTTCTTTCTTAATACCATTACTGTCATCATCATCATCTCCTTCTGGAAATGCCTCTTCAATATGTATCCTTTTACTGCTCTTTAAACTGCAAGGAAAGAACTTCCTTCTACTTTTCAAGAGTTGTAATTTCATATTTAACCAAACACATTCAGTTTTTAAAGGTTCTGCAAAAGCACATGTAAGTTTAGAAATAAAATACTGAAATCTAGAATATTGGTTTACCTGAGGGTACTGGTGAAATATCATGTTTCCATATGGGTATAACACCATCACCAAAAACTTCATAAAATTGGTCACATATTGAGATGAAATTGAATCCCTCCAAACATAAGATGTTGTATGTTCTCTAGAAATTCATTAATAGCAATGAATTATTGCAAATTACATTAGAAATAACATGTACATATGTGTTTACAATTAGTTTTATAAAGTAAACCACACTTATCACTCACCAGTAAATCATACACAAAGTTAGATTCTCTATCATCTTCGATCATAAAAAGCAAGTAACTTAAATGAGGAAGGAAAACAGAACAAATAGCATCCATTCCAAGTTCATTTATAGCACAAATAACTGGTAAAGCAAAATCATCTCTTATTTCTGGAAATTTTGAAATGATTTTCTTTAAAATCATCTTTCTAACTGGAACACGTTTACATATAATTGCTAACATTTGACATAATGGTTTTAGTATCTGAAGAGTTGTAATAGAACGTAACAACCTTTGCAGAAGTAATCTTGCCAAAAGCATTATCTGAAACAAATAATTTAGTTATACAGGGTGTCCCTAAATTGCATTAAAAGCTTAAGGTAGACATTTTCCTTTATGAGGCCTGAACTCAAATCTGCAACCAGAATTTTCCCTAGTCGCTTAGTTTTCTTGTACGACGATTAAGAAGTTAACACATTTAACAGTAAATTACAAAACATCGGGCAATTAAATCTAACGGAACATTTATCCATTCAATAGGTGAACTTATTAGAAGAAAAAATTACCACTATGAATGGATTAACTATTAACGTTTTCTTTGTAGAGAGGGTGTTAAAAATAAATAAATAAAACAGATGTGGCAACCACGCAAACACTATTTACTTGGATGAATCTAAACAATTGTTTACATCATAATTCATCTGTTACATCTTGACATTTGTGGTTAGCTGGCGTTAGACATATATTTTGTATTTTGAGTTATTCTTGCACATTTGCTGTTTGGTGTTGAATTTTTCCTTAATTATTTTCTATTCCGTTTCCATTGTTTGTGTTATTGTTGTTTGTTGACTTTTTGGTTTTGTTAAAATTTTTATTCCATTCTGTTTCTGTTTACTGAGTTGCAGTTCCCGTTTTTTTCTGGTATGTATTAATTCTAGTTTTTGTATTTCAGTTTTATAGTTTAGTTTTTCTTTAGTTTTGTCATGGAGTATGCTATACATGAGTATACCGACATGATTCTGTTTCTTGGACAATGTAATGAAAATTACAATGAAGCTGCCAGACTTTATGCAGAAAATTTTCCAAATAGACGCCATCCAAGTCATAACGTTATTCGAAATGCACACCAAAGGCTTAGAGAATCTGGAAATATTATGCCAATTCATAATTTAAATAGAGGTAGGCAGCAAGCAGTCAGAAATCCCGATTTAGAAGAAGACGTTCTAAATATTGCAGAAAACGTACCAGCATCAGCGTTCGTGCTATTTCTCGAGTTGTGCCTGCTTCAAAAACAACTGTCCACAAAATCCTAAAAGAAGATGGGCTTCATCCCTATCACAAGACTCGAGTTCAGCATTTGATGGAAGCAGATTTTGAAAAACGTGTGACCTTTTGCGAATGGTTCCTAGACCAACACAGAAGAAACCCTGCTTTTGTAAGTAATGTGCTGTGGACAGATGAGGCTACCTTTACAAGAAATGGTATTTTTAAAGGTCATAACGAACATATCTGGGCACATGAAAATCTTCACGTCTTTCAGGAAAGCAATTTTCAAGCTCGCTTTTCGGTGAACGTATGGGTGGGGATAGTAGGAAATAAAATGGTTGGTCCTTTTATACTACTTAACAGGTTCACTGCTGAAAACTACCTAATTTTTTTAAATAACGATTTTTATAATCTGCTGGATGATATTCCTTTGTTGGTTCGTCAGGATATGTGGGTGCAGCAAGATGGTGCACCATCTCATTATGCTGCTAGAGTTCGACAATGGTTTAACGAGAACTATCCGCAAAAGTGGATTGGTCGTGGAAGTTCCGTAGCTTGGCCCCCAAGAAGCCCGGACTTAATGTCCTTAGACTTCTTCTTGTGGGAACATTCAAAAAATTTAGTGTATTTAACCCCTGTTGAAAATGAAGAACAATTAATAAATCGCATACAAGAAGCAGCAACAACTGTTAATGAACAAATGCTCCAGCGTGTTCAACATGCTGTGATTACACGAGCAATAAAATGTCGTGAAGCTGCTGGAAGACAGTTTGAACATTTAGTTTAAAGCATGTGTTAAGTTAAAATACATTTTGTTGTTACAAAACGTATAGGTACCAATGATATTCATATTTCAACTACAAATTAATAATTAGTTTTTTTTCATAAATGTGATAGCTAGCCTGATTTAATTTTTTTATTGCGATCAGATGTTTGATTCGTCGCCACCTTCAGCTGTAAAGGTTAAGCCGCTTTCAGACACTAAGCAGCGTTGCCAAGCTTATGTTTCTGTTTTTGGCTCGTGTGAAGAAACTAACTGCGTAAGAGAGTTCGCTTTTGAAGTTTTCTCATCACAATCGATTAAGGAAGGCGGCTACCTGAAGCTTTTAATGCAATTTAGGGACACCCTGTATTTTTCTCATTGTATAGAATAACCAGTTACCTGTTTATCGGAGACAATAAGAGCTGATATTGGATTTGATTCTAAAGCTTCTAATAAATCAAATGCAAATAGCGTCAAGCTGTCGTAAGTTATATCTTTACTCAACAGAAAATATCCAAAATGATAAAACCATTCTATTATTGGGCCTATAGAATGATTTTCACTGATATCTTTTAGACCAGTTAAACGTACTTCCTGATCATTTTCTACCACTGCTTGACACATTAACATAAAATAAACTTTCAATTCTTTACTAATTTCTCTAGATTCTGGTAACCATTTTCGAGTAAGAGTAGTCTCTAATGGTTGTATAAATGATTGTTGCTCTTCAGCAATTTCAATCAGGTTTATTTTGGAATCCTATAAATAAAGCTTAATAATAAAATATTAACAAAATACTTGGCCAATCTACACACATCGAGATAATGTAAATTTTGATCACCAAACATAAGCCAATTAGGTGCTGTTGGAGCTCCATACACTTTCTCTATTTGTAGGCATTCAAAAGTATCGTCAACATCAGTAGAAGTAATATAATTTCTACTAGATAGTCTAGCTCTTGCAAGTGCATCCTAAAATACAGACTATATTAGTTTAAAAACTACATGTACAATCAGAGTTTAGGTTTACAATAATTGTCTTTTAAATAGTACAATTTAATAAGCACGAACTATACAATAGAAGCTCAATTATCCAAATCTTGATGTTGCTTTATCTAATATAATCAAAATTTAATTTTATTCTGAACTTATTAATTAAAACCATGCGTTCCTAAATTTTAATTGTGAGGGTGGATTGTAGGTATAACCCTTCCTACTAGACGTCCTGATGGGAATTGAGTTAAGAGTGTAAACTTTTAGTTCTTAAGATAAGTTTAAAATGAATGGTTAAACATGTAAGAAGTAAATATCATAATGATAACCAAATAAATAAAATAACATGATTGTGAATAAAAACCTAAACTAAGGCAAGTCTAGTAATTTATCTAAACTTCTTGGTAAAAATAATCCAAGTTAAGAATTCTGCAAAAACAAAGAAAATACGTATATAAATAAAACAAACACCATGCTTAATAATATCTCCTATTATTGATGGCGAATCAACCAAGATATTGAATAACCGAGAGTGCTCCAGTCCATATTATTTCAGATAAGCTTCCACTTCCATTATAGTTAAATTACAGCTTCAACTAATCATATGCTGAATATTTACACTTACATAAATAACCTGCCGCAATTTATAATTAATATCTTCTGTGAATGCTATGCATACATCTTCACTTAAATGTTCAAATACAGATTGTTCTGCCATAACGGTAAGTTGCTCTGGACCATAACCAGCATACTTGCGAGTATTTCCATCCTGTTACAAATAGATTTAGTGACAGGCAAATATCATATCAAATCAAAAACTACCTTAGTAGGAGAGCCTTTATCTGAATTATGCTGATTTGTCAATTCAGAAGTTGACTGTGATTTACGTTTTTCGCGATCCTTTGAATTCTTCTTTGACTTAGGGTTAGGCGCTGGTACAAAAATCTTCCCCGCGTTGGAAGACTTCATTATAACAGCTATGACGTAGTTGCTTATTTATAAATAATAATATAACAATGCAAAATATTCAAAAACCAAATAATTATTTTATTTACAAACATAATCTTAACCTCATTTTATTATCCATTCCAACGGTTTTAATTTTGTTTCGAGTCGAGTGGTCTTGACTTTTGACAGAAAAAGAAATTATGGATAGAGTCCTCGATTATATTTTCATAGGCACTTTCCATTTGGTGATGAGTACGTACTGTTCCGTACTCAATCGTACCGTATTTTTGTAGAGACAGTAGCCACAGATTAAATAAAAATCAGATATTTCACTTCAACAAATTTGTGGATTCTATTGCTCTCTCTCTCAACGCAACTCCCAAAGCTTGCTATTTTGACATGTACTGCGCGAGCAGCACAGCGTGGTACGAACTTTTCATAAAACGCGCGTAAAAGAGTAGGCGTGGTAAATTCCCAGAGCTAGGGTAGTCCAGATCTCCTATATTTAATAGGACTCTCCTATATTTAACTAAAATCTCCTATCTCCTATTTACTATTGAATATAGAAGTAAATCTCCTATATTTTTTTGTTTTTCATTATAATTTATAATCCTTAACAAAAGAATAAAAGGAAACCAACTTATTTCATATTTCAGACTTTTAAATTTTCTTTTATGTTAAGTGTGTTGCCTAACCAACATTTTAATCTAACTACCAATCATCACTACTCTGCGGCGCTGCTGTATAGACTGTGAGACGCCTGTGTCTGTCAAAAGCAGAGATGTTCTAAGTAGTACCATAGTACATTCGTACTAGATCTAGTACAAATGAAAAAAATTTGATACGCTAGTACCTCAACAGAAAATCTAGTACAATTTGAGATTCCGTAGTTAATTTGCGATTAAATCTTTTTTTAAGTAAAATATTCAGATTTGCTTTTAATACTTGCCACTTTGAGAGAAGTAGCAACAGTGGTGGCCTTAGGCTTTTTGGTGATTTAATGGTCATTTACATCCGGATTTTTGGTTTTCCCACAAGGTTGTGCTTCCGTTTACATGTATTTAAATGAGAAAATGTGACTCGACGTCGAAAACTGCAGAATAGCATTATTTCTTATGGAGAAATAGCACAAATTCCTGGGGTTTTGCACGTTTTTTCCGACCACAGCTAAAGAGTTCTCTTGGCGGTACGTGCAAAGTTTACTTTATAAGCCATTTCACAAGTATTCTTGACTTTGATTAAGATTTTCATTTTAATTTAAAGCTGTTTCTGTGTTAAAAAGGAACTCATGACTGTCATCCTCGTGGTATAAACGTACGTACGTTACTGATCACTGATCAGTAATTTTTCTGTCATTTCATAATAAAACATTTGTAGTGTTCTGTGATTAGCAGAGCTGTAAATGTGAATGTGCAGAGACAAAAAATGAAAACATTGGTGAAATAGGGAGTGAAATATCTGACCTTTATTTAATCTGTGCAGTAGCGGCAAGGGGGGAACATAAATGGTACAGTTCAAATATTCAAATGGAACATATTTTTATGTAAAAGTACGGTTCTAAATCGTTCTGTACAGTTCCCAGCGCCAAATGATGATACAGATGCACAAGTGAATGTTTAAGAGTTCAGGATAGGGATAAAACCTGTGGTAGAACGCAAAGTCAGTTGATAAGTAAATAATAGTATGCTGTGAAAGGTCCCATATTGAATGAGATGGCAACTAAAATACCGAAAAATACGGACCTTCAAAACGTGTTTAAAAATCACATAAAAGCTACCATCGCAGCAATCAATTTTTAAGAATTTCTTGACTTGTTAATATAAAATAATAAAAATTAGAATAACATTGCTTACGTTAATCTAACCCTAATCTCTGAGACCACAAATGGCTGCTAATCACTGCTAATGGAGAAGCAGCTAATTATTCAATAGGTAGTCATAATCGTGATGGAAGAGACATACATCTTTACATTTCTCTAGACAGAGAAAACAGGATTGTTGTTAAGCCACGGATATTAAAACACAGTATAATGCTAAGATTTAGTAATTCCTTTGGAATATAAATATTCAAAGGTATATAATTCCGCTGCTTGTGGGTGCACAGACGTATGTTTGTACCATCGCGATTATGACTTGAAGTTAGTTCCTTTCACAGCACATTATTATTATTTACAGCAGATCTTGATAGAACGGATAGACTAGAGACAAGAGTGAAGAAAAAACAAAACGGACAAAAGTGTGAAGCAAGGAAGTCAGATGTAATTATGGTACGTTTGCATACTCTTTTTATAACTAAAAACGTCATAAAAATTGTGGAGTGTTGGCAGACACACATTTGTTTGTTTAAGAGTGAATCTGAGTTTGAGTTGACGTTTTGAGCGTTTGGACGAGCTTGGAGAATCAACAAAGTGTTGCCCCGGTTACGCGTCAAAACGTGTGTTTGCAAATACTCCACTATGTCGGTTTATTTCATTTTAAATTTCTTATGTAATTCTAATAGATTTACGTTTTTGTGTATCTGGTTAGCATAGAAGCTTCTTAAAGTATTTTTTGTTTAGTTTTCATCGGATAAGCTAGAACTATTAAATAAATAAATTAAACTACATACATACACCGTTGATACATTACAGAATCAGTTGGATCACTTCCCCTACATTTTATCTTCTACTTCAAGAAACTTGCGGTCTATGCGCAAACCACTATTTTCTGTCCAGAAGTAGAGAGGTAAAAACCTAACCTTAACCTTCAAAGAAATAATCTCATAAAAACTTGTATTATTTAAGTGAAATCAACTTACATGTTCTGTAATTGGATTAGTGAAATTGTTCAGTGTTGGTAAGTTACATTAGTTGTGAAATTTGAATATCAACTGCATATATAACCTCCCCTACAAGCGCGCGGTCTACAGTTTATCGTGCGCAGACCGAAAACCAGGAACATAAAAGATCAAAAGAACCGCTCTGAGTGATCCAACTGATTCTGTAAGGTATAAACTGTGACATAGACCAGAGCATGGCCTTATTGATTAGGTAATTACTTAATTAGTGACAACTGGCCTGATTGAGAAGTCTGTGGAATAGAGCAATAATGTTTTGATTTGCGAATCTAAGTTCCTACCTACACTACTTCATGTGTTATCTGTTTTATTATTAACCTAAAGTTTTGGAATTTTGACGTTGTGTAACATAAGGGACTCTACTAGGTATAGTTATTCGAATGCCTGTTGCCAATTCGGTCATCTTATTATTTTTGTAAAGTTGATTTTTCGCATTCGGAATAATAATATCACAATAATGTGTAAGGTTTATCTTTAATATACCTTTATTCGGTGCTGTATAGGCATAAAATACATAAAAAATTAAAAATAGCCGTAGCTTGATTTATATTTTGTCTGATTTTTATTATTTGTGGAATCATGGCAACATTGATGAAATCCAAAATAACCTAAAACTTTTGACTACAAATTTCTGTAAAACTGTACTACCAGCGTATAGTGGTACAACGGGTACAACTACGAAGTTTTCAAGAAATTTTTCTAACTCCTTCAATTAATGTGTCATTTACGTAGTTTAATTATAGATAGTTTAAATCTGACAAAAATTCGGTGAAGTTTTGTCTTTTACCTGCATTGGAAATAATTAATGGCTTTCCCACAGGCAAATGCTCAAAGAGGTGGAATTTCTATTTGCACTTAAATCATTTTTTTACAACTATCTGATTCTTCCAGAATTAAATAGTCGGAAGATTTTAGAAGAACTTCAATTAAAAAAACAGCTGCTTCTAAAGCAAGGCGTGGCTTCAACTTTAAATTCATCATCATTGCCAGTACTGGGATCATCAAATATTGGTGCTAATTCGGAAAATAGTCATGTTAATGCAATCAGCTCACTACAGAAGCAAGCATTACAACAAGCAAATGCACAGTCCATGGGCTATTTTATAAGTCAAGATTCACTCTTTGGAAACCTAATTTTACCAGTTATACCAAGATTTGATATTAATACTAATAATTCTACAAGTACAAAATAGGCATAAGCTCCTCTATAAATTAAATAATTCAAGATGTGGCCTTGTATGAAATTACGGCATTTACAGGAACTTTTGCAACAAATTGATGATTTTGAAGAACCAAAAATTCTTTTAGAACAGTATGTTACGCCACCTCATTTGGCTTCGCATATGCTACATACCATACAAGTATATAAGTTTAAATGTTGGAAAAGAGTTTTATAAATGCTTGAAATCTTTGTAGGCACATTATGGTGATATTGATGGTAAACTTGTAGCGGATCTAGGTAGTGGTTGTGGTGCATTAACTATTGGAGCAGCTGCTCTTAATGCAGGATGTGTTATTGGATTTGAAATTGATGAAGAAGCTTTGCATGTTTTCAACAAGAATGTACAAGAACAAGAATTTCCCAATATTGATGCTGTTCAGTGTAATGTAATAAAGGAATTACCATCTAGGTGAACTTTTCTTTGTACTAATAAAGTCCAACACAAAGCATTTTACAAAACAAACTAATTCATTCCCCTCTTTTAAAGATTTTTACTTTGTCCTTAACAGTAATATTTAAAAAAGGTTATTATTGCAATACCAAGTTATACTACTCATATTCTTGTTTTTTTAATGTTCTTGAGATCGTTTTGTAATGTTTTCAGATGGTATAAACAATTTGATACAGTTATAATGAACCCTCCATTTGGAACAAAGCATAATGCTGGTATTGATATGGACTTCCTCAAAATTGGATTTTCTCTTACAAAAAATTCTGTATATTCATTACACAAAACATCTACTAGGTAAGTAAAGTCAAGTACTTAGTATTGTTGAAATACAAACACAAGTAAAAAACTAAAAGTATTGCTGATTTCCATTGATTGTTTTTTGTTTTCCAGAGCTCATGTTCTAAAAGTAGCTGAAAAGTGTGGTGCAAAGGGGGAAGTTTTAGCAAAGTTACAATATGACTTGCCCTCCACTTATAAATTCCATAAAAAAAATTCTGTTGATATTGAAGTAGATTTCTTTAAATTTCAGGTTTTAGACAGTAGGTAGATTTTTATTTTATGTATTACTGTTATATTTTTAATAACTTTTAGATGTAGAGAATTTTATAAATTAATGTAGTTAACAAGTTTGTGTTTTAATAGAAATAAGTTCTTATTATGTTTTTTCTACCACATTAATTTAATGAAAAAAAATTTATAATCTTTAGTTTGGAAACCCTTATGTGATATAATGTTAATTATTATTCTAAATTGTAAATAGGATATGGTGAACTTTATAGAAAAATATTTCTTTATAATATACAGATGTCCAGTAAAGGTGCTCTGTAAATGTTTTATTATTCTTTCACTGGAGATAATTTTGTTAGTATTGAGATCTACATTCAATTTAAAGTTAGTCGTATTTTGTTTTCGTAGTACGCATTATTTTTGAGTAAACCAGAATTTTGTGATATCTGAGGATGTCGGAACTGAATTTCTAGTAATTTGTTTTTGCAGTGTCTTGAAATGTTTAAATAACAATGCTGTAAAAGTGATGTTTACAGCATGGATTATATTTTACCTTGCAAACAATATACAGTGCGAACGTCAGCTGTGGAACGCTTTAAATAAAAAATTTTCTGCACATCTGAAGCCAAAATTCTTGAATATGTCAACCTTATTTCCCAATGGGGCATCTATTTGAATGATTTTTATTTTTGCTTTACCTCCGATGACAATCATCAATTTTTTTTAATGGCAAAAATTTAAAAATTTAACTATCAAATTCAGTGTTCGAACTGGGACCCATATACTTCTTGCTAAAAGGCATGTTTTGAATAAACTTATTTGACACATTGCGAAGCATAATATCTGGAGTAATCGCTCAGATTTTGTTTCGGATCCTTTCTTTTAACATTTTGATAGGATTTGATTCATTAAAGTAGATTTTACTTTTATGGTAACCCTGCAAAAAAAGTAAAGGAATGAGATCTGGAAACCGGCCACTCAATTGCCCCTTGTTTCCCAATCCAGCGATCTGGAAACACTTCATTCAAATAGTCCATAACAGAAACACGATAATGGGGAGATGCTCCATCATGCTGGTACCACAAATTAGTATTAGGAACATTAGATTCTTCATTATCTGGATACAACTCAATTAGAGAAGGTCTTTCAGAAGTTCTAAATATTTTTACTTGTTTAGGTTCCTTCAATAAAATAGGGACCTAAAATTCTATTGCCGATAATGCCCACCCAAACATGCAATATTTCGGGATATCGAGTATGGCCCTCCATCATCCAGTGTGGGTTTTGGGGTGTCCAATAGCGACAATTTTATTTGTTAACCGCCCCATTAAGACTAAATGTCGCTTCTTCAGAAAGGATAATCCAGTTGACAAAATCAGGATCAGCATTACATCTTTCCATCATATTATCACAAAACTGAAGCCTATGGTCCAGATCATCCTTGTTTAGTTCTCGAGCTAAACTCACCTTGTATGGATGCCAATTTTGGTTTCTTAAACACCCAACAACAGATGTTTGACTAACAGTATTATTAGCAGCCAACACTCAACTAGTACTGTGAGGATTTTCTTGCACTTCCAACAGAATATTTAATTCCACATCTTCTGGCACATTTAGGTGTTGTCGGGGATCAAACCTAATATGCCTCTTTTCAGAAAACCTTTCAATCTTGCTTACCGTAGAGCATGTTATGGAAGTCTGATCAAAATATGTCATATTCAATAAATTGCAGACTTCTTGAGTATGTTGCTTATCTCCGTATCCCCTCATAATCAAAATTTTGATTTTGGTTGACCGGTTAAATAACGCACCATTTTACACTAAATTAATAGACAACACACAACGATAAAAGGATAGAAAATTGGATACTCTAGGCAAATTGTCAACTACAAAATTCATTGTTTTATAATATTCGTCAACTGTTTATTTACCTACTTTGATGATTACTGTGTATCAGTATTCTTTTGATCAGCGAAGGTTCAATTATGACTAATAATCAGATAACGCAAAAGTTATTAATAAAGCGACATTTCTGAGACAACACAATTGCCCCCCCCCCATATTGTATTTTTAGTTACGCCATTGACATAATTGTATGCTTGCCATGTGCAGAATTTAAGAGAATCAGAATCTTTGAGAAAAATGGGGTTGCCATTAAAAAAGAAATTGATGACGTCATCAGGGATAAGGGTGGGGGTAGAGAAAAAATGAAAATCTTTTGAGTAGATGCCCCATTGGGAAATAAGGTTGACGTATCCGAGGATTTTGGCCTCAGATGCACAGAGAATTTTCTATGTAAAGCGTTCCACAGCCAGCATTCACATTGTATAGGTCAAAGGTAAAGCTGTGTATTTTAGGGCATTTAAGTTTATATAAACTTCTTTGTATGCTGTATATTACTGTATTAGTACTTTGATTTATGGAACACCTTTGTTGGACACGCTGTATAAAGGGTGTTTTTAAAATGGTTGCTCAAACTTAAACCACAGATTCTGAAGCGTTAGTACATACATAAAAAAATATTATTTTATGGAGCAGCTCCTTAGTTAAGAAATTAGAACAATCCCAATTTTAGGGCAAACATTGTTTGGGAACTGCTAAAATGTGATGTTTCGTTTTTAATATTAAAATGCGAATAACAGCTATAAAATAAACAACCTGCCCTTAAAAGAAAAATAAATGGTAATTTTAGCAGAAGACTTAAAAATCACAAAACCTTAAACATGTTTAGTTATTAAACCTTCATTACGTACTTCTGGTTTCATGGTCAAGGATGAATTTGTAGTTTCAGACATGCGTAATAAGACAAAAGTAAAAGATTAACGGTAAACGCACTAGGATGAGATTTAAAATTATGTCTTAAAACACTTTTAATACCTTTCTAACTAAACGTACATTTACGTAAATGTCACTAAACTAATGATAAATCTAAGATTCATACTAATTTAGTATAGCTATCATCATAAAATAAAGAATTATTTAGGTAACTAATCACTTTTACTTGTTAGTAGCTGAAATTAGTTGAGAGTGTATTTTAAGATTTGGTTTGTTTTTGAAAAAAAAAATAAACATGTACTCTACTGACCGATGTCTTGGTTTTGTTCTCAGAAACTTATAAAATTCATGTATCAGATAATATCGTATCAGATACATCTGTTATTATTATGTTATGGTTTGTACAGTTAAATTTTTACATTATTAGCCTTTGTATCTACTTCAATTTCTTTTTTTAGGACTATACCACTCTGAGGTTTTAAAAACTTAAACTGTTTGTGAAACTAACCTTTTTAAGGAAGTAAAATACCAATTCTTTCTCTTAAATTTGTTGACCCACATTACAAAATTATGGTAGGTCAGTAGTTGCAATGCATTAGATCATTGTATATGAATTTCTATATCTCCGGGAAAAGATTGAATTACATTTAAAGGTTACAGACATTTTAAAGTTTGTTTTTATTCTGATTGAATGAATCATTGAACTCTTTCAGATAACTTAAAGGATAGCAGTTCTCAAAAAGTTGGTTTCTACCCTTCCGAACAAAAAAGTAACTTTTTAAATTACTGTTCTTGTCAGGTGGCTCCATTTTCTCATATGTTTCCGGTGTATGTACATATTCCTTTGTGGCTTGGTGTATGCAGCACCTCGACACTGGCAATAGCCAGTAAAAGAGGAAGGATTAAGTAAGTATGAATGCTACAGAAATACTTGTGAAGCGCCTACAGTGCATCAATTTTATTT
The DNA here is from genome assembly GCA_011009095.1 of Ignelater luminosus. Classification (NCBI taxonomy): domain Eukaryota; kingdom Metazoa; phylum Arthropoda; class Insecta; order Coleoptera; family Elateridae; genus Ignelater; species Ignelater luminosus. Next base: position 24,019 of record VTPC01090831.1, on the reverse strand, counting down.
TGTGAAACCATTTCAAAAACACGTGTAAGCAACTTTATTTATCTTGTGTAGGATTTAATTATTTTAGTTTATCTGTAGCTTATACTTCTTCAAATATTATTAAACTTAGCAATTTCATAAAATTTAGCATTAACAATTAGTTTGTTGTTCCGAACAATACACTGTATGATTAAAATTTAAAGAAATTGAATGAAAATAAATATGTAATGTTTTTATTTTTCATACAGTAATTTAAATTTCAGTGATGTTATCAGGACTTTATTCATAATTTCTCTTTTGAGTATACAAGGTGTTTGGAAAATAATGGGGCACTGTCAAAAATAGGTTGATTGAGCACAACTTGCAATAAGCAATATTGCTTTAAGAAGTTAAGAGGCCTTCAACATCAAGATTTTTATTTTTCACTATAGCTCAAACACTAACTTTTTAAGGAAGCAGTTTTGCTTTTACCATTGGGATAATTGTTTGATATAGCTACCCCTAAGAAAGAGCCGTTTTGAGAGCAAGTTTTTGGTATCAGCAAGTAGAGAATTACTCACAGAACACAATTCCGCGTGCGGAGGTAAAGAAAATTAATCCAATCTTGGTGAAACCGACGAAAAACAAACACGATTTTCACGCACATCTGAGGTTATGTTGGACGATACAAACAATGAAGTTGGCAAGTAAATCAGCTGCGGCAGACAGTACCAACTCCCTACTGCAACATGAAAAATTCTATACACGGTTTCTGTCATTCGTAAAATGATCTTGCGGGGTAGCCGAAGTGAGGGGGTGGTTAGGTTAGAAGTAGTAAAACTAATTTTTTTCAAGAATTCCACCCTAATCTTGTGATGGGAGCGAAGCGAGCTGGTGGTTAGGTTAGAAGAGTAAAACAATAATTTTTTTCAAGAATTCCACCCTAATCTTGTGATGGGGACGAAGCGAGGTGGTGGTTAGGTTAGAAGTAGTAAATTAATCATTTTTTTCAAGAATTTCACCCTAATCTAGTGATGGGGGCGAAGCGAGGGGGGTGCTTAGGTTAGAAGTAGTAAATAGAATTTACCGTAGAATGGACAAAATATGCCGAAAAAATATGAACAAATATGCGCACCGCTTTAAAATATGCAAAAAATAAAAAAGTAGTAAAATATACAAAAAAAAAACATTTTGCATAAAATCCGAGCTTTAAAAAACAGTTTAATTCTCAATGACCAAACCAGGCTGTAAGAAATGAGAATCTTCGATCCGAATAGATCAAATAAGATTTCTGGGCGTTTACATGAATGTCACTTTCATGTGGATTACCTTTTGAAATTACCGACTAAACAAAATTATACTGTTCTACACCTAAGAATTCCGTACATCTCAATATTGTAGGCGGATAGCAAACATTCGACATTTTATAAAACGTCTAGGCGTTTATAAATGCGGTCATTGTAAAACCTCTGCGAAATTCACATTATTCTATAATGGATGTGACTTAATCATTTTATAAAATGATGACTAAGTTATGGTCAGAATATAAAAATTAATAAAATACCGACTGTTCTACATTATAGCTTATTTGTTCTAGACAGTTTATAAAACTCTGGAAGAAATCTCATTTTTAAACTTTCTATTAATATTCGACGAATAAGCGAGAATACAAAACAGTCGGGATTTTATTTATTTTTACATTCTGCCCCTAACTTAATTGTCATTTTATATAAAGACTGAAATATTACAGTTAGATCGATTGTAAAATAATGTGAATTTTGCCGAGGTTTTACAATATGACAGCGTTTTATTGCTCTCTGGATGTTGTGATAATTGTTCCAGCATATACAGGGTGTATTATTAGCACCACTCGATTCTCCTTGAAAAATTGAGCAAAAAATGTTATAAAAACGTTCGTCTTAAACATATATTTCCCGAAATAAAGATCATTTAAAATATTTAATACTTCCAACGCTGTATGAAAATTGTAAGTAGAGCAAGCATAGGTCATTATTCATAAGTTTATTAACGTGGTTACCTTACAGCGTTTTCGGCTGAGCGCACTGATTGGGGGCAGTTTGCACCGGTATGACGTCATGCACTCCACTAGTTTCGCAGCTGACTGGCAAAAAGTGCAAGTGCAGCCGAACACGCCTGAAGTTTACGGTGCAACGAAATCTAGCGCACATAACCACATAAATCAGTTGTTTTATTATTGTGTTTTCTGTTTTATTATTTAAGCATATTATAAAATAGGGGAACATTTTATATTCTTAAAAATTAATGACAATCCAATCACATTATCACTGGATGAATCAACATTTAACAATTTCAAAACTTCTTTGACAGTTGACCAGTCATTTTTGTTTTGCACTGGAAACTTGCACTGACATTCAACCTCAGTGCAGAAAAATGCGTACCGAGTGCAAAATTCGTTGCACTCAAGTGGCAGTCGAAAACGTCAGCACTGTTATAGTGCGCACTCATACTACCAGCCGAAAACGAAAGCCGGACCCAGTGCAATAAAAGTGCGCACTAGTGCAGTCAGCCGAAAACACTATTAGTAACATTTTTTGCAGGTCGTTATTATTAATGTTTCTTGGTACATACAGTATTGCAATATTTTCTACAAATAAGTAAATCAAAGCAATTGCATTGTGTAAAAGCCATTTTAAAGAAAATTACTGGTAAATAGGAGAACGATATGATTGATTTATATTTTCTGGTACCTAAACTATGGGTGGTTACTTTTATTTAATAATTTTAGGCAGTCATAAGCAAATTATAAAAAAAATACGACTCTTAATATTTTCACAATCGAAGAGTTAACAACAAATTGGTACTCGAGTTTCTTGCACAGTTTTTGATGCAGAATCGAGTAGCGTTGATATTCTCTACCTGAAATAATACACCCGTATATGTAGTACACTAGCGTAAAAAATATTCCTCAATTGAATTTGAATACTGGTTTCAATTGGTTTAACTTAACAATTTACAACCGCCAATCGCTATTTATTCTCTTAGCAGCGTTGTCACATGGTACTGGACATGGCCTACTTCAACTTGGTTTTTTTTTGATCGTAAGGTAAACTCGTGTTTATGCATGTTAGTATTGGAACTATTTAGAGTTTTGCTCAGTTTTGTAAGTACATATTGCAAAGGTGTCTACTTTCAACCCTTTAAAATATCATTTTGTTGTAAAAAAAGTAATTGTAAAAATTATGTCTTTATTTTTAAAACAAAATTATTTTTCGTGATTTATATACACAAAATGTATATAAATATAAAATGATTATATATTTAATAGTTAATACAAATTAACAGGTCTTTCTTATTGTAACGAATGTGAAATGGTGTAACTAGAGTTATTCGAATTTGATACCCTGAGCTAAGGGAAGATTTTTAGAATGATTAATGGTAATAGTGGATCTTCTCATATATTGCTTCCAGGAATCACTTCCAGATTCCCTACCACCTCCAGTGTGTTTTTCCCCACCAAATGCTCCACCAATTTCTGCTCCTGATGTGGGAATATTTACGTTTACAATACCGCAATCTGATCCTTTTGGGCCTATCCACTAAAGGCAAATTTATAAAGTTTATAAAACAACTTTCACTTTTCACAATTTTCTACGTACCTCAAATATATTTCCAACACTTTGAGTAAATATACTAGATGATAATCCTTGAGTAACTTCATTGTTCCATTTAATGGCTTCTTGAACACTGTCTGTTTTTAATACATATACAATTGGAGCGAAACATTCTTCATGTACCAACTTATTATCATGCTTTAAGCCAGTTACAATTGTTGGTTCAACAAAGTATCCTGGACGATCCATTACCTAAATACAAACAATGCAATAAAACCAAACTTGTACTTGCATATACTGCAAATGAAATCTACCTTTCCACCAAATTCAATAGTTCCACCTTGTTTGCGAACTTCTTCAATTGTGTTTTTGTATTGTTTTACAGAATCTAAACCGTGTAGTGGTCCTACAAGTGTCCCGTCTTCTAAGGGATCACCAACCCTGTTAATGACTTGTGCGTAAGCTTTCTTCAATTTGGCGAGAACCTCATCATATACCTATAAACAAATAGCAAATATATTTTGATTTATAATGCTTAAAACAATTTGTTTTTTTTTTAGATAAACTTTTGAACTAACTATGCATTTTCCCAAAGTGTTATTCAAACCTTATAGACGAGATTTAGTTTGCCTTTTACGTATGTATTACGCATTGTTTTATTTTGATAAGTAACTACCTAATTATGTCTTGTAACAAGTCACTTACTGATTTATGTAAAATTAATCTTCTTGTTGTTGTACAACGTTGACCTGCAGTTCCTACACAGGCAAATAGTGTGGCTTGCACAACCATGTTAAGATCAGCATCTTCTGCTACAATAATAGCGTTGTTACCACCAAGTTCGAGAAGATGTCTTCCAAACCGTTTTTGTACTTGTAAACCTACCTAAAAAGTGAAAAAACAGATAAAACTCGTTTAATAATAAAGACTTTCAATATAAAACTAAAATTAACAATCACAATAAAGTTTTTCCATTTTTAGGTTTCACACAATTAAAAGAATTGATTGCCTAATTTTCTTTTTCTGGCTCAATGAATCATATAATGCAATACTTGTTTTTGTAATTTAATAAGGTGATGGAATATTTGTTTTCTAAATTTCATTTTTATGATTCTTATCTCAAATACGTACTTGATGTCCAACTTGGGTGCTACCAGTAAATGATAACAGTTTAATTCTACTGTCTTCTGCCATAGCTTGACCAACGACGCTACTTCCACAACATAACGAGGCGACAGCTCCAGGTAAATTATTATTTTTCAGAACGTCTGCTATAATATGCGTAGTAGCAATTGCTATCAAAGGCGTCGTTCCTGCGCTCTTCCATAATAAAGTGTCTCCACAAACCTTAAAAATCAATCAATATTTTTTCTTTGTTTATTTTTACAATTATCATTTATGTACTTACCATTGCAATAGCACTATTCCAACCGTAAACAGCAATAGGAAAATTGAAAGCAGAAATAACTCCAACAACACCTATAGGATTCCACTTTTCCATCAAAACATGCCCTGGTCTTTCGGAAGGATAAATTGCACCAGCAAAAGTACGTGATAAACCAACTGCATAGTCACATATGTCTACATATTCTTGAACTTCTCCAATTCCTTCCGGTAAGATTTTCCCTGGAATATTTCTTTTATAATGAAAACTTCAAATACATGTGCTGTTTAGAGGTCTTACCCATTTCAAGTGAAACTAGTTTTCCTAGGGGCACGAGATTTTTTCTTAAGGCATCTCCAATCTGCCTCACTATCTCACCTCTTTGGGGAGCAGGTAAATCAGCCCAAACATTCCAAGCCTCTTCGGCTGCTTTTACACAGGCTTCATAATCCTGAACGGTACCTTGATTTACTTCAGCAATGACTCTACCATTGCTTGGACAAATTGATTGTACAACCTATACATATATAGATACATATGATAAAATTCTATTAATTAATAAAAATTAGGTAATTGGTATAAATTGCTACTGGTATTGTATCATGGTAATTAATACCTATGATGGCACATTTCTAATGACAAGCAGTTTTAGAACTTGTTTCAAGATTATTATTAATTAAAATGTTTGAAAATATTCTTAAATTGAATTTACGTATAAATAAGAAAAAAACAATTAAACAACATACCGGTCCAGAACCTTTCCAAGAACCATCATAGACTCCATAATTAATTGTTTTAAGACCAAGATCCTTCAAAAAGGAATATTTAGGATCGTTAATGAGAAATTCAGTATTTGCTGAAGCCATTCCTCTAGATACGACAAAAGTTCTGCACACTGAAAATAGTTGTACAGGCAATCGCTGCCTTAATAAGAAAGACATTGTGTAAACAACTTCAGCTTTTCTTAGTAACTAAACTGATAGATTTATCTTAGAGTGTAAATCGTTTTCGATTATATTTATTAATCGTTTGTAACACACTTGTTTTGTATGGCAACAGTAACAAGTATGTTATCATCTTATATTGCTTCATAAGTTATCACGTCTTATCATTTGCTATTTGTAGAGGGATGTCCAAACAACATATTTAAAATACATTATTGTTAGTTGTTACTACTTATTGAACATATCGTAGAAATGATTTTATTTGACAATACTGCACATACTTACGTTTGTATAAAAAGACGATAAGAGATTTGAAGTGTTAAAAACAAAATATTTTAAAAATCTTACCGAAGCACTTTTTATAAGTGTACTTCGCCTATAAAATGGCAGGACTATTTAATCTTAAATTCTCGTTTATTGTTTAATTTAGACTTGATAAAATCTTATATCTAACCTACAAAAGTAGAAAACACTTGAATTTTCACGTGAAAGAAAATGAAAACGGGAGCAAAAAAATTAAAATTGCATAGATACAACTTTATGGAATAGTCAAAATGCAACTTACCTACATATTTTGGTAACATGGTTATACTTTTGAATTTTTAATAGTAACTGTGTCCTGTTAAACAGTAAATACGTTTTACATTTACAAATTAGCTTTAATTTGCACCTTGTTGATTGTTCCAACAATCTATTTTTAGAATTTCACCTTTTTGGTCAGCAGTAAGTTTTACCTAACAAAACAGATAGTTTAAAAATATTGTTTTGTTTCTTTTAATTTAAAAGATCTGAAAAACATGTTAAGGATGTTCCCAAGCAAACATACTTAGAAAATAAATTTTCTTAAGATTTTCTTGAAAATTTTAATATACAGGGTTTCTCCAAAAAGTTGGGACATGGCTTAACTGCAGACTCCTGGGATAAAAATAAGATTTAACCCAACTTACCTATATCCAAAATCGTCTGGTTAAGTTGGTACAAAGCGTCAAAGTTTTCTAAAAAAAAATTAATTTTGCATATAAAAGTAGTAGGCTTCGACCGATTTTTATAATTTTTGGTATGGCATGTTTTGTGACTATAAGTCACGTTTTGAGATGGTTTTAGTCATCATCAGTAAGTTGTAAGTGTATTAAAGATGTCGCAGTACAAATTTGTTGATAACTTTTTAGTGCCTAGGCTGAGAATTTTCAATTGTTTTTTCCAAAAAGATATTTTCTTTACAAACATTTTTTGTATCTTTGTAATTCTTGATAACGCTTCAGGTTTATCCACAAAAAAATAATATGATATCACATGTAATGTAAAGTTTGTTAGTGATAACTAGCCTTAAACTACAACAAAAAAAATGCTAAACTAATTACTTAATTTTTACCACACTAAACTTCTGTGATTTTGACATGTAACAAACAAATGACACTGATTTGCCATTTAAAAATGGGTATTCCGGCTAACTGGATTATTGCTAGATTATTCCTATCAAAAAAGCATGATCATCAGATTAGATTTTATCTTTTTGCGGATAAATCTTAAACGTTATCAAAAATTACAAAGATACAAAAAATGTTTTTAAAGAAAATATCTTTTTGGAAAAAAATTGAAAGTTCTCAGCCTGGGCACTAAAAAGTTATCACCAAATTTGTACTGCGACTATTTTGTATAATATACTTACAACTTACCGATGAAGACCAAAACCATCTTGAAATGTGACTTATAGTCACAAAACATGCCATGCCAAGAGTTATAAAAATCGATCAAAGCTTACTATTTGTTTAATTTGTTATGAGAATTAAAATTTGGCGCCTCTTTTTTGTTAGTAAATTTAATACAGATAAGTTTGTTTTTGTTTACTGTTGCTATATGTTGTTGTTTATGTAAAGAAAATGGCAAATGTAAAAATTACAAATTATATTCTTAATGGAAGGTTGTAGTTTTTAATTGAGCAGAATAAGCCAATATTTACAGTCCATTACGTCGTCATAACACTATTTTTATAGACAAAATGAATTTTTTTTCAAAAAACTTTGACGCCTTGTACCAACTTAACGAGACGATTTTGAATATAGGTAAGTTGGGTTACATCTTCTTATTTTTATCCCAGGAGTCTACAGTTAAGCTATGTCCCAGCCTTTTGGAAACACCCTGTATATAAGAAAGACTAAAATACAATTTTTTTAATAAAAAAAATTTCGCATTGTATTCAAATGTTTAATACTAATCTTAATTCCTGAAAATAATTTTGTAGATAAATTTGCAATTAATAACTAGCTGGTATTATATGCTAGGAAGCGTCAAGGACTATGGAAAAAACAATAATTCAGAAATTCGAAGTGAACTATATATATATATATATATATATATATATATATAATATTTAAATCCTGGCCAGTATTATAACAAACAAGAAAGGAGGTAATGCTAAAATTTGAATACAACACATAATGGTTTATGCCGTAGTGAGAGGCGAGAGGTAATTTTACAGCGACTGCTAACATTTGTAGACGCTGCCACAAAGAGAGAGCAACATGTTTTTGGATTTGTTCTTTTGATCAACGCGCCACAAACAAGCAATTTGAAGTCTTTGAAGAAACTTACAGTTCAGTTATTCTAAAAAGTTGGCCAAAAATTGATATTGTCGCTTTTAAGCAAAATGCAAAAACAAGTTGTATTATAGTTTCAACGGTTAGTTTCGAGATCACGTTAATCAAATTAAAGAAATTAATAGTAAAAAGCGGGAAGTTTAAATCAACTACTTTTTTTTTTTAAAAAGATAGAATTTAAGTTAGTACAGCTTTTCGTCTGATGACAGATGCAACAGAAATGATAATAAAGCTGCTTGTTAATTCTAGTAAGTATTTCTGAGAAAAATACGTTAATAAAACTTGCGTGCGTCAAAATGTTTTACATTGATTTTTCTATAGGTGACATTACAAGCTTATTTAAGTGTCGGTCTTACTTCACTTCTGCTGCAATACTTATTACACAACCTTTTTAAAAAATAGGAAATAGTTGGAAATGAAGTGAGCTAGTCTTGTTTTTATTTAATTTTTTTTAAAAAAAGAGTTTTGTTTTAATTTTACAATGCAATTTGATTTTTGACGTGTACAAAAAATGATGTACTGTTAGATAAATAAAACACTTGTTGCAAATGAATGACTTTATTATAGTTGGTTGATTGAACAGGAAATTGATAGTGGTTGATTATTATTTATTATGAATATTTTGTTATCTAAATACTAACAACTGTTGTCAAAGTAGGTAACTAAAAACTTATAACTAGATTTTTAAAATAAAAATATTTAAATGTAATGGCATTACATTTATCCCTTCTCTCCTACGAAAAATTGAAGCAATAGTTGCAAAAAACTACCGATTGAAAAAAACTGTAAATAAGTATGTTAAACTTATTACTAGCTGCAAAAAACAATAAAATATTTCTAAACAATCCTTAAAGCTAACACTTAAATATATTATGATACACTAAAGTTAAGAATTGATGTAGTAAGCAGGTTTAAGACGTTCTGTATTTACTTTTTCATCAAACCCAAAATCTTGTAACAAAATAATTATTATTCCTATTTACTACTTTAAATGGTCGCTGTCGCTCGTGCCATAAACTTCCTACTCATTCAAAAAACTTCACTTTACACTCTTGTTATATAAGTAACTATTTTGAACGACCGCCTGTACAGTTGGCGCTTTACAACTAGTTGTCAATGTTGAAAGTTGACAATTATAAACATTTGCAATTAATTTGACGTATTGATGTTATAATGGCCGTATCGATGTCTTAATGAAATCATTATTTATGTTCCTATGATCTTGCCCAACTTCATTTTTTAATCTACCGTCAATGGTTTTTCTTTATTATTTTCTTTAAAATACGGTCGTGCAAAAAATATTGTATACATCTCGAGTGTAAAGTGTGTCTTTGAATTCTTACTCATTCAAAAA
>VTPC01090831.1:0-14179 GCA_011009095.1 Ignelater luminosus | reverse complement strand
AACTTCACTTTACATTCTTGTTATATAATAGTTATTTATGTTACAAGACCGGGAACTGACTCATTACAGTACGAGTTAGATGTTTACAACCGAGGCGACGAAGGAGACGAGGCTGAAATTTCTAAACGAGTACTGTAATGACAGTTCAAAAGTAATTTGCTAAAAATGTCAGATAGCAGTAGCTTGAAACGTGACAAATTCGTCACCATCTGTTGCATAGTTACGTTCTAAATATGTTAATTTGTTTGTTTATTATCAAAAGGTTTTCAATAAGATATTTCCGAAAATTCTAAGATATCCAGCAATATTATTTCAAGCATGTGCTTATAAGCAACAGGAAGTCTTATTCCAAGAAAATCTTCTGGTCGGTATGAAAAAGAATACGAAGAGTTCTGCGAGTGGCGAAAGTTGTTTAAGGTTGAAACGAACACATGCTGGCGTATTCTTTGTATTTGGTAAGACTTTGTTGATAAATTGTTTGCTTTTAACTAATAAACCATATTTTTTAGTCCAAAAAGGTGAATAGTACGTCTCTATGGTCTAAATATTAAGTGGTAAAATCCATGGTTTTGGTGACTGAAAACCAGGACATATTGAAATTTCCGAAACTTCTAGCATTTTTAAAGAAACAGTCTGTAGGGCATCAACCTAATCAGTCAAAAGTATTTACCAGGGAAAAAGTCAATGAATTTATTTTGGAAGCACTAATCGTCAAATTTTAATAATAATTACATACCATTAAAAACGTGATATACTTGTTATCATTCGTTGCTTATTTATTGTATTTGAGTCCGCTAAAGTTACTTTACCGGCCTTTTGTCGTAATGTATCATTTCCCGGCCATTAATCAATGACGTAAAGTATTATATACTGGACAGAATGAAATAAATAACTATTATACACATGGGCGCAAAGAATGTGTATTACGCACATGGGCGAAAAAAAAACAAAAATGACACATTGGGTAACTCTGTATATTGTTGCAAATTAATATTATTTTTCATTTTCACCGCACACTCATTTTGTATAATTTACTTTAAGAAATCATATACAGGGTGTCCCCCGACTCGACTGCCATAGCTTAAAGGTGTGTTCCTTGGGTAATTTCAAGTCGAAAACACCTAATGCACATATGCCCAAAACTCATTATAGTTATAGGAGATAGCATTTTCCATAAAGAAATGGTTTGGTTAATTATTATGCATTGTTATTGTTTAAAATTAATCCAGGAAGTAGGCTGGTTAATATTTTTGTCACATTGTCATTACAATTGATTCTTGTTTGACGTTTACCTTGCATTATTTTACTGTTTGTAAGAATCTCAATTTTCTGTCAATTTACAACCCTAGATTCTAATTATACGGTCAGTTTCATTATTCTCTGTACTGTCTTTACCGAGAATGATAATGACTTTGAGTTAGATGGATTTATTTTTATCTGGTATGATTTAGAAATCTGAGTTGTTTTTTTCTAAATCAGCATTTATTCTATTCCTTGCATGTCGTGCGATATTCAAAGGGTATGAAACATACACCTGTGTGTCATCTGCATAAGCATGTACTTTCGAAGATATGTTATGAGAAAAATCTACAGTATATGCAACATGAAAAATAATGGATCAAGTATCGAGCCTTGAGGCACGATATCCATCTGATACCTAACAAAGACATGAGAAACATGAAATAAATCATTTTTTATTTATATACTTTATGTATTTTGTCTTACACAGCTCTTGGTGCAGAAATATTTGATATAACTAAAAAGTATAAAAGGTTAAAGTGGGCCAGCACCTATGTTAATATGGATGTGGCCTAAAACTACTAAACTCTCCGGTTGTTATTCGGTTAGAAAACTAAATGTTGATGGCGACATAAAAACCAAGTATGGGCGCTTAGTGTCAACAAAAGCAATTTTAAAAATGCACTTTTTAAATAAATCTATTAAATTGATAACTATAAAATACACAAGCTCGCTAAGACTACCTAACACTACGCTTTATAGATGTCATCAACATAATCAGAGCAAACAAAATTATAACAAATTCGAAAAATCTTTCACTGCCTAGTTTAATTTGTTTCTGGCTGGGGTCAGTACTGTTTCTCGGGTTGCCGGAAAAGATCTTGATCTGGCCACCTAGTGGCGGAGAAGTTAAAAAGTTTCAGCATTTAAATCACTGGCGGTCTTAGCTTTTTTATCAGATGTTGCAGCTTTCGTAAGATTCATTACCATATTTAGCTGCAATATACTCTAATTTCAGTAGTATTTTCTTTTTGTGATCTTCCTTTTTTTATTTTGTTGATTACTTTAAAGATATCATCCTTGCGAGAACAGTGTTCCATATAGGATACGGGCGTCCAGTGAACTTTCATCAGACGTCTAAATCTCGGCAATGGATGTCTAGTAGACTTTTAATATTTGGCTGACGGATGGGACGTACATCTGTCACAACTTCGTCCATTCCTTGACGTAATCTGGATGTAATTTGTACATGGTCATCCGATAGACGCTGAGAAACAAACGTTTGGTACATGTACAACTTACGTACAAAAATATTCGGACAAAGTATTGACCAAAATAGGTTGTCCACTAGAAGTCCTGATGCCGTCCGAAAGCCAAAAGCCACCAGCGCCAACGGATTATTGACTATTTGGAACGAGATCTTACAATAATAGTAATTTATGGGCCAGCGGTTCTAGTTTTATACTCAAAATCAGCAGGAACAGTCAAAATGCGGTTTCTGCATGGAAAGTAAACAATAAACAAATAGTTTATCAGTGAATAAGCTGCAGAAAAGAGATTTAGTACATTACATGTTGCAGCAAAAAACGTTTTTAATTGAAGGCTACTTTCGTAATGGAACGTAGGCCAATGGAGAACGAATTCTGAACTGAAAAACGAAAATTCTCAATTGTTGTTTTTGGACAAACATCTTTAATATTAGGAATTTTGAAAATCGTAAGAGCCTTCTGAGACACCTTTTTGTTTTTAATATCTTTGAGTTATCCAAATTTTCATCTAACGTTTGGGCTTTTTAAAACTATCATCAGATTTACTTTTTCTTATGGACTTTAAATTGAATTTTGCAGTGATTTGATAGGAAATCTTATATAAATCTCAGTATACCCACTATGTATCATTATTTGGTTATTAATTTTCAAAAACAAAAGATTAGATTATAAATTATACATTACCCACAATTCATCAAAAGTGACCTAAGTATCCGTTCTTCAATGTAGTGATTACACAATTCCAGAATTAGCTACGTAGAATAGGTCGTTTTCAGCCTTTAACTGACAATTAAGGAAAAACTCCAACATGAGACTCAATTTTGGCGTTGTCTAACTCCACCAAAGCTTCTCCTATTAGGAGCTAGAAGAATAATGTCATTTCGGAATAAATTAAACACGTGGTAGGTATTAGCATGGCGTTATGCATCTTTCAATCCACTTCATTTCGAAAATGCCGTAATAATTATCAAATGTTTTTAAGAACATTTTAAAAGCATTTAGTTAGCTTTATTCTGATATGACTTCGAGCATTCTAGATGTTTAAAATTTCTAATTTCTAGGAGTCTCATGCTCGACAAAGTATAAATAAGTAAAGTCCAGTTCTGCCAACCCGTAGCCACAATTTGCGTTGAGATCCCATCAGAAAAATACTACAGTAGCGTAAATTGACACTCGAGCGGAAAGCAACAGTAACACCCACGGTGAGCGTAGGTGACGTAATTGAAAGTTGAATAATGGTAGAATTCTTATTTGAAACGAAGGTTTAAAAAATAGAAAAATAAAGGTTACTTTGTTGTAACTTAATAAGGGAATACTTTAACCACAGCTTAATGAAAGTAAAATATGTATAAGATAAAACTAAATGTGCATTTTTATTTACAAAGTGGACGCTAGAGGCATTATACTCAAAATATCTAACAAATATTCTCGGATTTATAATTCATATGTACTCACTGACAGGAAACAATGTGTGTACAATAAAACATATCAAATCCTAAAACTGAATTGGTGAGATAAAATGCAACTGATTTTTGTAAAGAAAGCGTTGATAGTTTTAGAGAAATTATTTGCAAGATTGTAGCAAATTGACCGAATTTTTTAAAATCACCCACGATGGAATTTTTGTCTTGGAAGTCGTTTTAATAAGTAGTATGTAAACATACGTACGTGTATTTTAGATTTGACAGGAGCATTACAAAAATCGAACCGGCTCTGAGAAACGTCAGAAGCATATTTTAATCATTCAATATCATTGTTGATGAAATTTTAAAAAGAGCTCATAGCCTCACTTATTCACGGGGTATTAAAAACCTTCTCCTCCTCAAGATTGCATAATCTGTACCCATTTAAGTCATAACTAACAAAAACAATATTTATTACTTCTATCATCAAGTTTAAGTGGACTTGCAATTTTAGCATAAGCAGGACATCAAAACATTTGGAATAAAGAAAGAGTAGGTTTTTTGTTAAAGCATTTTTTAGCAGGCGTAGCATCTAATTTTTCAGTGTGACTCCTTCTTAACAGGTAAGCACTGTAGTGGACTGCTTCTCTCCATATTTTCTTATCTAATGTTGAATCCCCTAGAAGAGCTCTAACTTTTTCCATGAACGCCCTATCGTACCTCCCAGCTTTTCGTTATAATTTGAGGGCTGCATGGAATAGTACCATCTTGCATATACCACATTCTTAAAAAACGATCTTATCCATTATCGCATCTTATTTTATATAGATGCATTTTTATTCCATTTCACTTCCGCTTTTTGCACGTATCTTTTGATGCAATTAGTAGTTTCCTGTTTGTTTTCTATAAGATAAATCATTACAAAATACGTGTACTTAGTCATCGAGTACACTCAAAAAAATATTTCTTGTTATCCCAGGTACACGAATCTATTGGCTCGCACACATCAGCATGTACGATCTCTAATGGTCTCGATGTTCTAGTTTTCTTTTCATCAAATAGCTTTTTTGCTTGGCTTTCTTTTCTCTAACCATTAAAAGTTTGTTTACTGTTCTATTTGTTTTCTGGTTTTATAATTATCAAATATAATCCGTTACTCTTGTAGCCTTCTAAAACAAGACTATTTTAAAAATAAATTGAAGCTTTATTAGATGTAAACCTAACATATCGATTGTTTACTGTTATTGCTTTGACACTACGCAAATATTTAGAAAGAAGAGAATCGCAGGGTACATTATTTAATATACAATTTTTGAGACATCATCGTTTCTGATTCCTTTGCTACTGGAATAGCTAATTCCTTTTCTTCAAACTCTTTAAATAAATTTCCGTTGTTGGTCATAGTACTTGATGGACCTAAATCTACCACCCAAATATTATCACTTACGCAACTTTCTGCTTCAGTCAAAAATGAAGCTTTGTCATTCATTTTATTCTTTTCAGTATATCTTTTTCTTTTAGCAGCAGTTTCTTTGACTATGGTTGTTTATTTTATACAAATGACATTCAGAAAACTACTATACCTGTAAATGATTATTGTATTTATTTGTATCTTTATTCCTACATAAATTTGGCTAAATGTCTGCCTTTACAGATGTAACATTTTATTTCATCAAATTTGAAGCAACTAGATTTCTTTTGTGATGAATTTCGCATCTCTTCTGCTAACAATCTTGCAGGTAAGTTCGATAACGCCTTTTCATCATTAGGAGTTGAATTCCACGCACTGAAAAAATGACGATATGATTATGTAAGAATAGCAAGTAGTTTTGACATGACCATCTTGTCATCTATATATTACTATTGAAAGTTTTTTAATTTGAATGTAATATTCTTTATTTTATTTATATCTGATGCCATCTACATTTTTATCAAAAACAAAAAATTAAAAACATCTTTCATTAACTTCCACTTTTGCTACTCTGCATCGCGTTCATAAATTGTGCAAAATTTCTGGGACATTACTTTTACCGTCGCACAGTTTAAAATATGCATAACTGGCTTTTTATCTGTTGCAGTCACAATTAATCTTTGTGCTTTAGCATTCTTTTTAGTGCAAGCTTGTTAAATAGCTTTATCAGATCAGGGAGTATAAGTATTTTTTCTTGAACAATACCATATACTCCATTTGATTTTAGCAAAATGAGTATATCTAAAACTGCCAGATTTCAAAATTTCTTCCTCACTTGTAAAAGCTTGTACTTAACGTAGCCTTTTCAATTTTCAATTTAATACCAATTTCTCATACAACGTTTCAATATTATCCTAATAAAGTACTGCCAAGAGTTCTAATAAATATTTTCTTTCAATATATGACTACCCTACTCAACAATCTATCATGACAAGAAAAACTAAAAAGATGAGATTACCGTGAATACTTGGTTAAGAAAATAGTTCTAGCATTATTTAAACATACTTATGTATTACTAGGTTTGTTGCATTGAAGCAATAGAAGCCAAACTGTTTGGAGTATCAAATGCAATAAATTAGTGTGTAAAATCTTTTGAAGTTCTTTAAAAAACGATAAATATTGGACACTTTTGATTATTTAGTATTCAAAATTACAAAGACAAATTAGACGATAATATAAACGAAATGGTAAAACCAAACAAAACACTTATTAGGATTTAGTAGTAATTATCTACCTATCTTAATATTATTTATTATGACAATTTCATTTATATTACTTATGATTTAAATTGCATCCTCTGTAAGAAGGTTTATGTGGGAAGAAAATTTTTTAATATGAAATGTTGTAGTTCTCTCAAATTACACGAGATTTAAAGTTAAATAATTCTTAATTCTTAAAACGTTGATGTAGGTAGAAATACTTTATCTCTCTTATCCTGTTGATCTCACAGATAAAACGGGTTGTTTTTATTCGTTTCTGCTTCAGCTGGAGGGGGATTCCAGTTTAAAGCACAACCACCAATTGTTGGGATTACTGTGATTTGATCGTCGGTGTAATCGTTTTTTACTGTTAAAACTAACACTATTTTCCTACTATAGATGGATATAATTATGCAATTAATAACTATAGTGCTCTTTGGCTGGCTTTTTGGTAGTGGCATCGAGGCATATCCTCACGAAGAGGAGGTGGTCGTTAGAATATTAGGAGGTCCGAAACTTGCTAAGTTTTTAGCAGACGAAATGGGTTATTTGTATAAAGGACCCGTAAGTGTTTCTAAATGTTGTAAAGTGTTGTAAGAAAATTATGTTCTTGAATTAATAAAAAGATGAAATTAAACAAGAGATCCTTTGTTGTGCATTTTGTAACGTTTCAGTAATTCTTTGAGTATTAAAGTTTCCGCAACCAATAAACCGTATCTGCTTAACTAGAAATCTTATTTAGAAGTACCCGACGAGAAAATTTACTTTTTAAATTTTCCTTCTAAATGTCATGTATGAAAATAAGAAAGGGAATTCGTTTTTCGTGCTTCGCTAAAGCTTTTTCCTTTCAAGTGCTTAACTGGAAAAGGACATAAAATTACATGGTATTTTCTTAAGGTGTCCTGGTTTCATTTTCTCTTCATACAAAATTAATGAAGTACTCGACTTGATTTAGTGCTGAGATGCTTGTGTGCTTTGAATGTATACCACACATTTATGTTTCATCCTTTAATACAATAATGCCACTTTGAGAACAATTAGTTTCTTTTGTTATGTTAATTACTCTTTTATGAGAAAACAAGAAAAGGCATGCTTTATTAAAAATTTTGCTTTTTTTAAAAATTAATATTATAAGGTAAATGATTTATAGCTAGAACAGACTTCTCAGTTTAATAAATTTTATTAATCAATAAATTTCATAAAATACGTGGTATCAGACATTTAACGTCATTTTATGTCACTGTTTGCAAAGTATTAATATACCATATGTTTAATATTGATACATAATAAAACCGAGGGTTCAAAGAATTTTATCTTTTTAACTAGTTGTAGTTTATTGATTATACTCTAATGTAATTCAGTAGTTACACTTAATATTATTTACATGATTGATAAAGGTTAATGTTACTGAAAATGAATTCACCTTCTATAAACATTTTTACTCTTCTATAAGTGTTTACTGTTGATACATATTTATCAACAAAAAGAGGGATTTAATCTGATAAATAATGAAGACACTTTTTACTAGAAAAATCATTTGTATACGTCGCACGTTGGTACTAGTGATAGTAAAACAACATGCTAGAGAAATAACAAATTACTTTTCGGTTGTCTGTCACTCAAGTAATTTCTAAGTAATTGCGCTGTTAAATATAATGAAATTCTAATTTAAATACGATGTTAACGATCAAACTTGATCAAGGAAAGTTACATTAGTGTTAAATGACAAACGTCCATACAGAAAGAAAAATTGTTAGGTATAAGATTAGCTGCATATTGTCAGTTAAAATCAATAATTTGGGATATTTTGGTTTCACTTGAGACACGCTTTTGTCCAAGTCTAGTCAATTTGAGGTATCAGGTGGCATTAAAATAACTGTATGTTGTATATTGGGCGGTTCAATATCGAATCTTACCATTCGGATCTTGTTTGTAGCAGTGGCGGCTATTGGGGTGAAGCAAGTGAAGCGCCGATTCACCTATTTTTTCCTTTCAATAATTTCTAGTATTTAATTACTTAAGTAATTTCGTTTCTTAATGTAAAATAGTGAAATCTTAAATAAAATTAGTCACGAGAGCAATGCAATTAGCATGAAATACTCAAAACAAATCACAGACGTTCTACCTGCCCTTGTTATAGCCCAACACGAACGCAAAGCATAAGGACACTTGCACTAAGCTTAACATTGAGTTGAAGCGATATGAAAATTCTAGGTGAACGTTTCAAAAAGAAAGACGCGTTGTTATGACAACAGACTTCCTACGCGGTCGTATGCAGTACAAACACCGGCGATATTGGCCGAGCCAGAAGCGTTTTTAAAGAAAACGAACAGCGATTCATTATAAGTATACAGCTTTCAGATAGATGGATCGCATCGGTTATACGTTGCATTTTTTAGTTGCTTTGACGGTGTTTTCAGTTTTTACGTCATTTAAGATTATCCAAGGAAAATTTCAGTTAAAAAGAGACGAAACTGAATGTAAGGCAACATTTAATGAAGCTTTGATAAACACACATATTAATCAAAGAAGGCAAGTTAGAGGTGCCTTGTCCGACGAACAAATATTCGAATGTTATAAGCTGCTATTTTATGAAATCTTAGATACTATTTTGATGCAAATAGACACTAGATTTCAAGACATGGATAAATTGTTATTCATTTTACCTTGATGACGTTTCTAAGTTTGATGAATATTCTAAATTATTTCCAACGGAGAAACTTCATAATTTGAAACAAACATATTCCAGTTTATTTAGTACTACGGACATGCAAAGACTGAAAAACGAATTAGATCTTATATATTCTGATTAGCAATATAGAAGCAAGAACCTCGAAAAAGTAATGCTTTTGTTGCACGACAATAAACAAATATTTAAAGAAACTCATAAATTATTTTGTCTGATTCTTACCATACCATCAAGTTCGTCAGTAGAAACAAGTTTCTCACGCTTGAAAAGAATCAAATCATACTTGCGCAATTCAATGGCGCAGGAAAGACTTTCACATTTTGGAAGAATATTTATTGAAAAAGGACTCAACCATTTTATGATGATGTTATCAACAAGTTTGCTGCTTTGAAAGATCGAAGAATAGATCTCGTCTACAAAAGGTTAAATTTTTCATTGTTGTAGGTATTTTACTGATTTTGGGATGAGACAAGCACCTTTTACCTTGTTAAATTTTTGTTCATTTCTAAGATTTCAATGCAAAACGCTTCACCTGTTTCGAAACTCACGAGCCGCCACTGGTTTGTAGTGAGAGATAAGAGTGTGGATCTCAATTTCGGCACGACTATACTACAACTGGAATATTAGAAAGTAAAATTTAATTACCTTTAATAAAAAGTAATCAGCAACGAAGATGGAATAAGCAGTTATTGAAATATACAGGACCCTTCATTTAAAAGGACCAAGTAAAATTATGTATTGTGTTTCTTGATCTTTCTACAACAAAAGAATTTTAATATTCAGTTTTAAATAATATGAATTGAAGCTGTTACGTGATTTTTGGTATCAAATATTTAGTTAACTATACCAAACCGTTTCGTTAGACTTGACGACGTTTTATAAAAAAAAGTTGAACAACGCAGAAGTTCTTAGGTTGATACTCCTATAGTGCTATATATTGTTGTAACCAGCATTTATTTACTTTATTTGTTTATGCCATAGGCATGGAACATAGTTGTCTTATAACAAATATACCAAAACAAAACAAAACTTTTATAATTATAATTTGTAATTCATATACTCTACAACTGAATAAAAAACGTTTTCAATGAAGAATTTTTTAGCAGGCTTTCTGAATTTTTGTATGTTTTCAATTTCACGAATATGACTTGACTTGACCAAATGCTTTATCAACGTAAGTTTTTTCCTGTGAGTTGGTACTTCATATACGCTCAAGCATTCTCTATTGGATTTGCGTCGAGACTTTGTGGTGGCCAGCCCATTCGATCCTATTTTCTTCGTCCCACTGCTTGAAAAGTTGCTGCAGTGCTTTGGATCGTTGTCTTCTAATAAGATCAAATCGCTAGACTTGTTTCCGAACAGCTTCTTAGCAGCTACGACGCTTTTTCTATATAGTTTTATCATTCGTAACGTATTCATTCATTCCAAACAATTGGAAAATTGCTTTCTCTTGTGTTTTTCTAGTCTTTCTTGTTTTGCCTCTGTGCTCAAAGTCATTGACATTACCAACTTCTCTATACCGTTTCATCCACTTTGATACAAACAAAGCACTGTATTGCATGTATTTTGCTGCTGCAGAAATCGACATTTTGGGTCCATATTTATGATCCATCAGGAAAACTGCCTTGCTTATGACTGCGGAGATAATAAACGTTTACACCCTATCCGCAACTGTACAACCCCGTGCATGCTGTTTATGGCGATTTACGCTTTAATCCTCATTAAAGTACACCCTGGCAAACAACAGATTTTTATTGAACAGAGTCTATCTATATTAATTCTAAACATTTTTGTATTATTTCTAAATTTAATATGTAAACCACTGTGATTAATCTTTAGGCATTCGCTGTTTTTTCTGAAAATAATAATCTTGGTTTTTTTCTATATTAACATTCATTTGATTAATTATGGAACCTATGTAAAGTTGCATTTACAGTTTTAGAGATTTTTTCTAAATGTACGTTCCATAGAATCCGCATTAATCACAATACTTGTATTACGTGCATACATATTAATTTCTTCGTCGATTTTTGCAACTAAATCATTTGGAAAAAATATGAAAAGTAATGGTAACAAGATAGATCCCTGAGGAACGCCACAAGTAACTCTTTGCATGTCTGAAAAATATGTTGACGTAATTCCATCGCTTAATTGTTCTCTTACATATTTCTACAATTATCTTTTTCTCAAAAATGAATCTAGAAGAATCAAACAATTATTAATAGTATTCTAATCTTTTAATAGGAGATTATGGTTGACAAAATCAAACGCTTTCGAAAGATCTAAATTTATACTGCCAAAAATCGTACCTTTATTTGTAAATTCTAATAAAAACTTTAAAATGTGATTTAAGCTGTTTTAGTAGATTTAGATTTTCCAAAGCCATATTGATATGATATTCTGTTAATAAGTTATTTTCATTAAAGAAAGATATCATTCTGTTTTAGACAGAGTTGTTAAAATTGCTATCGACCGCTAATTGTATGACATGGTTTTATCTTGCTTTTGCATATAGGGACGATTCTTGCAGTTTTCATTTGTTCGGGGAAATATTCATGCTCTAATGATAAATTTATTAATTCTGAAAGTGGTATATTAATGTAATTCTTAATTAATCTAACTATTTTAGTGGGAATTTCATCAATCCCTGTAGGATTTTTCTTGTTTAGGATGAGGTATAGTCGTACAAATCCTTTCTGAATAAAAAAAACATGAATTTGTATCTTTAATTTGATAGTGGTCTAATGGTTTCCTACATTCCAAAGTGTTTTTGCAATTCTTTCTGGATCAGTAAAAAGTGATAACAGAGATAAATCAGATTAGCATCTTTTGCGACAGCGATATGGAAGATATTTTTTCAAAAAATTTTGGTTTGCACAGTACAGACAATAAAATAAAACAACTGACTGCTAATCAACGCAACGGAGTTTTGTAGGTATTTCCTTGGTATTTGCACAACGCAAAACGTGTACATATTTCCGGAAAAATGAGCTGGAGACAGCAAGACGCAACAGCTTAAATCGCTGTACATTTGAATAAAAGTTGATGTAGTATCAGTCTGCCATTTATTTTACGTTTATATCAAGTTTAGATTAAGCTGTAAACATCAAATAAAGTTAATTAAGTATTAGGGTTTTGTATACCATAATTTAGAAACAAAAATAAAAGTGATATGTATACTATAATATGGAACAGAGGGAGTACGAGTATATTTAGAGAAATCTAGGCTACACATGCCACTCTTTCATGGAGTATTCTGTGCAATCAGAATGATTTTAGAAATAATAGATAATCGCTTTGCACAACATTTTCTAGTAACATGTTTAGATATCTCTACAAGCAACAACGTTATTCCCTGACAACAGACCGATGCGATGGGACATCTTGTATAACGTACAAGACACTAACAACTTTGAGAGCAGTTCTTTTTGACATTGATCTGAATAGTGTAGCAGTGATGACACGCAAATGAGTTTTATATAATATAAATAGATACACACAGAGGAAAGCTATAGTACCGAACCAACGTGGTTCCAGCCTGGAGTCAGGAGAAATATCTCGGGTCTGGAATCGACTCCATGGGACTATAAATCCGATTAGTTGATGCTCAAATTTAAAAAAGTTTTTTAATGCCGGATCAAAGCTCAAACTTTAAAAAATATTTTCAACGTCCAATGAAGCAGAAATACATTGCTGTGGTATGTTGTCCAGAAAAGCAAAATAAAAATAAAGAATTTCTTAAAGATTTAGTTATCACACCACACTCAAAAGGTTGAACGCCAAGAAAGAAACATTGAGATCTGCCCGCTTTAATGTGTGTCAATGGTCCACTTGTTGATTTGTTAATCAAATGATTTACTTTTGCAAACAAAATTTATAAAAAAATAAAAATGCTGTACAAAAAATAACCATTAAAAGTTTAGACTACCCTTGTACTAAGACCGAAACTAACTGAAACTAATTCAACAACTGACTAAAACTAACACTAAGCTCTAACTAACTCGAATATGGTCTTTTTCTTATTTAAATAGAAAATTCTAGTGATGTTTGTACAATTGTTAAGGTACGTGGACGCTTAACTATCAAATAAACAAGAAAATTTCACACAAGCCTGACTATTTACTGACCACATTTAAGTTTTATTTTAGTAACAAAAAGAAAGCGACATAATTTCTTTTCTGTATCCTAGAACACCTGCACATTAAATTAGCATTTTTCATAAAAAATATAATTTCTATAATTTGGCCTTTTTTACTTTTTTATAATATAAGAAAATATAATGCATAACCACCTTTTGATAAATGCATTCTCATACGTAAAAGTTAAAACACTTGGTTTCAAGGTAAAGCTACAGCTGCATTATAACGTGTAGATAACAAAATGTTAAGTAAGAAGAATGTACTTGGCAAGATAAAATGTAATAATGCGACAGTTTATAATAAGTTACGAAACATTGAACAACAAAAATTGTAGACTCCTTTTTGTATTATTTTGAGAAAATAAATTTTTTTTAAAATCAATACGAATCGAAACAAAATTTGTGTTTCTAATAATGCTTGATTATTTAATAAAAGGTGTTAATTTCTTTTCTTTTAAATATGCGATAATATCATTTAGCATTTCTTTAAGTTGTTATATTATCTTAAATCATTAATTAACTAAACATTAAATTATAGATTAAATTATAACAAAACTTTGAAAAAATCAACATAAACCTAAAGAAAGTTTTATTGGCCTAAACTGAACAACTCACTCTAAAATAATTATAATGACACATCAGAATGTTAAAGGTAGATTATTACATGTTTGTATTCATTTGTGTAATTGTGTACACCTGTGTGATAACCTTGAATTTGTAGCATATGTACATTTGAAATAGCATAATGCAATTTAGCAAAATTATGATAATT
>VTPC01090825.1:73002-93777 GCA_011009095.1 Ignelater luminosus | reverse complement strand
AGATGACAGAGCGATTCCCGCTAGGCCCGGTTTTTTGAGGGCCTTTATTTTCGAAAAGCAAATTACTTCCTTTTTATTTTTGTTAGATTTTCTCTAACTCGATTGAAAAAGCAAATGAATTAAAATTAAAAGAGACGTAACTTTATCAGTCTTAAATTATTATTGCTAAATGAAATTTATCTAGAAAGCGCCTGTACACTATTAATTGTGGGTGTTTCGTAAGTGGTCAAAAGTCGATCATCACATGTAAAGAAAATCAGATTTTTTTAACGGTTTGATCAATACTTGTGAAATAATTTTTTCCACAGATGGGCATTCTTATTTCAGGCATTTTGTGTTTGTTGTTCGATTTTGATAACTGCAATGGTTTAGGCAGAAAAAACAATTTTGATTTGCCTTCCGGCATGCAATGTAAAGTTTAGTGGCGTTCAAAACAATTAATAAAATAAAACCCATGTTAATATTACCTGTACAGAAATGCTTACATAAATATTTCCGAAAGATACTTTTCTGCACACTGACCGACAATGAAAACTGAGATTGATGTACTTTGACAATCAAAGTAATATCCTTTTTCCTTGAATCAAGACATTCTGGAAACAGCGTGTCTGTTATGTAAACAAAAGATGTTATAATTGACAAATAATATGTTTACAAACGGGTTGTTTACCTACTCGTTAGCCATTTAGTCAAGATACTAATTAATGATACAACTACTTGAATAATTTAAAAAGACTAATAATAATCGAAAAGATTCCGCTTGTATTTTATTGATTTTTCGGTGTACCTACCAGTTTAAGAGATTCGTTGATTTAAATAATTATTGATTTTTCATTTAAGCATGATATTTAATAAATATGGTACGCATATGTATATAATCAAAATTATTGGGGAGTATTTTTTTAAATACTTCGACAACAGTTTTTAAGTAAAAGTTGAAACAACCCTTGAAGATTATTCAATTCGAATATATTTCTTCGATTCCCTTTCCATCAAATAGTGCTTACAGGCAGTGATGGGTATTATCTAGATACAAAGTTTTTGTTTTTGTTTTATGTGCATTCTGCAATGGTTGTTCATGATTGCAGCTTCCAATTGTTAAGATCATTTAAAAATTTCCGTCTTGTATTGAACTATGTTAGGATTTTTCATAATTTAGTATTTGGCCAGTGTCTCTAAATTGGTATCTGTGTAAATAATGTATAAAAGTCTTATTCCGCTAAAAAATCCCTGCCTACAAAATGCATTTAACATTTTATATTACTTTTACATTTTTACAAATTATGCCGATTGTTTTCAGATTTGGTATGTGGGCATAAATTTGCATTCTGAACAACTTTTGCTTATAAAAGTTTTTGATATATCTTACGGAAAAGGTACTTTACCAATACCGAAAATAAGTTTTTGGTACCTATCAAAGCCTGCCTGATTTTCAAAAATAAAGATATGGCGCAAGTTAGTTTCTAATCAAGCAGGGCTGATCCCCACAGGCTCAAACTTCAATTCGAAAAGTTTTTGTCTTTCACACCTATTGTTAAGTCGTTCTGGGGACACCCTGAATGTAGAAATCTCGGTTTATGTTGCTATTTTTATATTTATTTATAAAGGAACTCTAGTCTTTCAAAATAAGTGCTTCCATCTATCTCTCAATTGCGAGAACCAATGCTGACGTTTGTTGGCATGTGTTTATAATAGTTTTCTAACCTAGAAATTTTCCAGTAGTGCATTTAGTTAATAAATTAACAAAAATGACTTTTTATAATTCTTTTGAAGAATTCGAGAAAGCAGCGGAGGCTTTATATTTACAGTCACCAGATAAAGTACGTTATAGTGTGAAATATACGCATTCGAAGAACTTAGTAATTATGAAAATTACAGACAATGCAATAGTAAGTATTAATTTCCCTTTAAGAAATAATAATCATAATCAGTAGTATTTTATTTAAAATGAATGTATTTCTTTTTAGTGTTGTCAATTTAAAACAGAAATAGCGCAGGATGTAAAAAAAATGGATAAGTTTATTAATAATTTAATGCGCCATATGGTTTCAAAGGAACACTGAATGTACTAGAGGATTTGGTTGTTTACACACTATTTGTTACAAATGCTGCCAATATTAATTCAAGATTTATAAAACAGGAATGATTTAACACTTTAATTGATAAGTTTTTATGTTATTTAATTTTAATAAATGATAGTTAAGTGAAATATGGGAAGATTAATATTTGTTAATAAATTTACATAAGAAATTATTGTGTGGATAATTAAATCTTAAGTCACATTGATAGAATATTATTCAGAACTAAAACGATAGTAATTTAATGTTATCTTTAGGTATTATTTATTTTTAATATAAGAGTCTTGATTTTTAACAAAAGCAATTTGTTGATTAAGATGCAAAGTCCTGTATCTTGAGGATGTGTTCCAGGAGCATCTAAACTAAATTTTGGGTCTTATGAAAAATTAAGGATGCAGCTGAAAGTTTTATTAGTAATTGTTATATACATGGTACAATGTACAATGGTACAGTATGATAAGAGAGTCTAAAAATTACCTCACACTCAAAATCGTACAGCGGTGTTAATCCACATCAAAATTCTATTTTTCTTTTCATTTTGAAATGTGTATAGTAGTTGGTAAACTTGAAGAAATACTTTCTTGATGTGTTAAATAAGTTTATATTTTTAATTTCAATTCATTTATAGAAATGAAACAAACTTCTAATAAAGAATGGCAAGTTGTAATTCATCACTTTAAAAACGGGATGTCGGAGAAATTTTAAAAATTGTTAATCATAGTTTTACTACTGTTTAATAAAATATCGATTTAAGACTCAAATGATAAAAAATACATTTAAAACATAGAATCTTTAATCTTCAAGAATTTTTTAATTCGATTTGATTTGAATCCTGTTCAGGACTAAATAATTTGTTGAAGGACAAGTAGGTATTATGAGAACAGCTGGGTTTGTAACTGTAAGTGAAGTTTACTGACCTTCGACATTCTATTTAGTTAAGGACTTTTTAAATCAATTACTCATCCAATTCAGTAGGTATCCTTTTATAGGTTTATCCGGTAATTGCTTTTAACAATTTTTTAAATCTACCTTATAAGAGATTAAAGTTAAGAACTGTCTATTGTGATTTTTTTAAGAAAAACCTCTGGCGGAAAGAAAATTGTTATTGAGCTCAATTTATGATCGTCTTTTGTTTGGTGTCAGTACTTTGTCTCACAAAAACAGGCTTTGTAGAATTCAGGCTTCTGATGCCCTCTATTACTCATGTCATATCTACAAAAAATATCAAGAAACATTCTCACCTCCGAAATCAGAGCTAGCAACGTTTTAGAGGAGGTGACAATGGTCTTGCCATTATCTACTTTCTACTATATTGAAATGTCCATGAATAAATTTTAATTTTGATTTACTATTGTTATTTAATTTGAGGACCTAGTAAGCTAGACAACCAAATAAAGATAACCTAGAAATTAATAAAGGATGAGAAATATGGTTTGTAATTAATAAAAAAGAGACAGATAGTACCTCCGATGTCATGCCCACATTCTCTATTAACAGAAATCTTTTAACTTGGGAAAGGGACAATTAAGTTAGAAAATACAGTCTTTTTGTGTAACATGTAAGAAGTGCTTGCATGGTTGGTTTAACAGGCTTTACTCAGATTGAATTAAGTTAAATTAGGTTAGATTTTGAATAAGTTAGGTTAGATTAGATAGTGACATAAATCAGCTGTGGTGGGTAAACAAAAGCTTTTATGTTATGTCAATTGAAAGTAAACGGTCAATTTAGGTGTGTAATAGTATATTAAAATACAAGTTGCAGAAGGCATCTATTCAAGCACGAATTTGAAATTCCGAAACGAGCCGCATAGCGGCGAGTTGAGGAACAAATGAGTGCTTGAAGGACCTTTTGCAACGAGTGTTTTATACTATTTTTTCTATTTTATCACTTTATACCATTTTCTAAATTAAAAAATAAAAATTTTAAATCTAGTGAATTTTACGGTGGTTGATGACATTTCTGTGGCGTAATTTTGGGCGGCTGAGAAAAAAACTTCTTTTTCATTGTTATTTATTAATTTGCTTTGCTCTTTGACGTATGACAGTTCAACGCTACCAACATCAATACAGTAAATTTTACTAGTCTATTCTATCATGCCAACAACTTATTCTAACATTCAAATGACGTCATTTGGGTGCTTGAATAGACATTCTAAACGCAAAATAGAAAAACATCAATTTAATAGTTTACTTCCAATAGTACCTTTGTTTACCCATCAAAGCAGCCATGTGCTGGATGGTCTCTATTAGGTTAGGTTAGGTTAGGTTTAGTCAACTAGTGTCCTATGTTTTTAATGACACTTTCACACTTATTGTTTCTTTACATTTTTGGAAATTTACTGTTTTATTTTCTTTTGCTACCTATTCAATTAAACAGCTATTTTCTTTCAAGACACTGCTAGTTGTACATATACACTAATTCTAAGTAAATGTCATTTTAGTTTTATTTTCCACCAAAGAATTTCTGCATGTGAGTGTACTTGATCAACATATAGCTCCGTCTTACATGCCCACTCGGGGCTTTTCTGAAGTTGGTCGTGCTGTGAGTTTTAATTGAAACCACTTTAGAACGTCTGTTATGAAAATGGCCATTACACTCTTATGGTATGGCCTGCTTTAAATTCCATAATAAAAATAGCATATAAATATGAAAGGGAAAACAAAGAAAGAAAACTCAAAAGCGTACTCTTTTATGTAAAACTGTAATAATTACAAGCAAAACAAAAATTGCACATACAATACAGTAATTACTTTGTTTAATAAGCATTTACATAATGTACATAAAAAGACAACAATAAATATATTGACAACATAATATTTCATTAAAAATTATAAATATTTTATAATAATAAAATTAAATTATCTATTTTATACAATTCATAAATAATTTGCTTTTTTAAAAAGAATCGACAATAGAGTTTATTATTTGATAAACTACTTAATATCGTATTAGTTAAAAACGGAATTATACTAAAAAAGTTGGTATGCTCTAAGTGTCACTCAGATTAAAAAAATTTGCAAACTCGCGCATTAATTTCAAATTGCTTCATATATAATTCTAAATGTATACGTCTACGGTATTATTATTATATATAAATCACTTTTTACTAAGATTTAAAAATCAAACATTTAATTAATTAATTGGACAAGACGCTTTTAAAATAATTAACCTAGTGACACTTGCCATACGATTAAATGACTTCGTTCGCCTTTGGGTTCGCCCTGAGAAGCTGCTTCTAGATCACCCGATGTATCTTCGATAATGCTTTCTTCCATCTCACCATCACCTAATAGCAAATATAAAGAAAAATAAATTCCACCACTAAATATCAACACAAGAAAACACAGATTACCAATAAAACCTACCCTGTAGGATTCCCAGGAATATCAGTTATGAGCTGCCAAACAAGTAGGTGAGAAGCGACATCTTTTGGTTCATTAGCATCTTCCTCTGTAAATTTTGACTTTATCTTATTAAAGGTGTTGCAAAATAAATAACAAAAAAAAGCGAAACAAAAATAAACATAATTTGTTATTCTTTCTTTTTGGCTATTTACAAAGCAGATAAGAGGAAAAAGAAATGAAGTGTTCACCAAAAGATATTTTCCATTCTGTTTGTTAAGATTTCAATAACGACACTCCCAGGAATCCGTTATTAAATTTATTAAACACCCAAATTTTCAATTATCTAAAATATTCACTAATTATTAGTTATTACTAATTATTTGCCAATTACTAAACACGATTAGAAAGGTTTAATTGCATGAGACCAATAGAGTTAAAAAAGAAAGAAGATTAGAGAAATTAAAAAAAAGCATGCAACATTCATTAAGAATAAAACATAAAAAAGTAAACATGAGGCTTAACCAATTCCACAGTCTCCAATGTTTCATTAGAGTTAACTTCATTACAGATCTATCCAAAAGGTCGAAAAGTTATATTAAATTCTTGCATTTACAAATTACATAACCTTGACATATTTTTGACAAACAGTGACACGTAAATTCTGCTACTAAACGTAGCATTTATACAATATATCCATAATCCATATCAGGATTCTTTTCGGATAGATTCGGAATGAACCATAGTTGTAAGGTAAGATGTTACTTCTCTATTAGTACATAAATTGTAAGTGATTAAAGAAGATGACAGAATAATCGTGCTGTTTATATCCAGCAGTCATTTTAAGTTACCTCAAATTTATTAATTAAAATTCTTAACATAAAAGAGATTGCCATTGTACTATTTTATGTTTTTATAATACACTGAAGATAATTACATGCACAATATACAGTGGCGTTCAAAAAGTTCCTAGTCCTAGATTTAGAAAATGTGAATTCTATCAATAAGTAATTTTATTACATCAATATTCAATATGTACACCTTTAACAGGAATCCAGTTCAAGAACTTTTTGAACAAACTATGTAAAAAAAATAATTTTGAATTTTTCATTGGCATTTTTGCTATTTTACATTTACACAGCACATTATACTAAGAAACATTTCCTACCGATTCTGAAATCGATATATCCTTCACCACCAGACATAACAAGCATGGCTGCAGGTACTTTAGGAGGTCCACTAATGGGTGTAACAGCTGCTGATGCAGCTTCCGATGGTGTTGATGCTGCACTCATACCTTTAAAAAAAAACTAGTCAGATTCTACATAAAGAACAAATATATATTTCTATTGCAACTTTCGTCTTCTTTATTTAAAAAGATTCTGTTCATTAACTAGTAAGTCATAGAGCGGGTTGCAAATTTGAGGCTCGCCATTGAAATCTTGGAAACCGTAACAAATACGAAATCAGTTAATTAGAAAAAAGTTGCCTATTTGAAGATCAATTTACTGATGTTTTGGTTTTTTCAAAAAAGTTCACATCTTACTAAATATTCGCCAAAAATTAATCGAATCAAATTTACAATTCCCAGTAATTGTAAGAAGAGTACAACAGGTGTTACAGTTGACAAAAACCTAACCACTAACTTCTCTGTATAGTGACAAAAAGAAATTCGATTTGGACAGGCCTGATGGATTCTCATTTTATTGACATGATCTTCACCAGCAAAGAGAAGTTAAAATGAGTCGTAATTTTAGGGGCAGCTCTTGCATGATATGGACAGCATTTTTATTTCATGTAAAATCAAACATTGCTTGGATAAGCCATCATATAAATTATCATCATCATCATCAGCTTATTCTATCCATTGTCGGATATAAGCCTCCCTTAGATTAGGTCTGCCTCTGGTTTTGCGCTCTCGGTCACCACTCAACAGTTTGTTTTGTCCATCGGTTATCTCTCATTCTTCCTATATGTCCTGGCCAATTCCATTTTAACATGGCAATTCTTTGTATAACATCTGTTACCCTCGATCTTCGTCTTATTTCCATGTTAGGTATGTGATCTTGGAGCTTGATGTTGAGTATTCTGCGTTCCATTGCTCGTTGTGTCACCTGTAATTTGTGGATTATGCTCTGGTTGAAAGCCCATGTTTCCGTTCCATATATCAAGACTGGCAGTAGTATATACTAAACGAAAGTTTTTG
Organism: Ignelater luminosus; assembly: GCA_011009095.1. NCBI lineage: Eukaryota > Metazoa > Arthropoda > Insecta > Coleoptera > Elateridae > Ignelater > Ignelater luminosus. The sequence goes on along the minus strand of VTPC01090825.1, from coordinate 86,152 downwards.
CCTTTAGTGTATTTGGTATATTGGATTTAAATACTGTCTGTAATCGTCCATATTCTGTCCAAATCGGCTTTTAGGTTATGTTTTGATAGTTCAATTTTTTGTCCTGGATATATATATCTATATTTTTATGGTCTAGAGTGATTTCATCTTAGTTGTCTTCAAGTTCATTGGTTAGGTATTTAGTTTTTCCCAGATCTTGTGTTCAAATCTAATAGCACTTCCTGCAGTTCTTATTTGCTATTAACATGACATCATCTGCAATCTCAAGTGATTCAGTTTTTCGCCCTCTATTGTTACTCCTTTATCTTCCCATTCTAATACCCTCGACACACTGAGAGTTTAATTGTCATTAAAGTAAATGATCATTTAGATAAATTACCATTTCTATTGCTAGCAGACACACACTAAGCAGTATTAAAATGGTGAGTTTGGGCAGTGATGTGACATTGGCACACGACAACTTATAAATTTTGACAAATATAAACAACAACTTAACCTCGTTTTTTTTTTTCAATGAAAGGTATTAACATTTGAATTTAAATGGATGCAGATGGGTTTTTTGTAAAAAAAAAATTGTAAAATAGCATATAAAATATTATCACTCGTTGAACTTACAGAACGTTGTCGTATATCAGCTGAGTGTGAGCGGCCATAAGTATTTACACCCCGCGCAATTCAAAAATAAAGGCAATGTTTACCGACAACTGCAGATTGTGTTTCTCGAAACGACATCGGAATTTCAATCACCATTTCATATAAATGGTGTTTTAAATGATCATTAAGAAAATGATGAAGTGACATACACCAAAATAAATTCCCAATTTAGAGTTAATGATCATTAATCTCTCAGTGTGTCGAGGGTATAATGTTCTAAACATGTCTTCAAGGGCCAAAGTAAAAAGTTTGGGGGACATAGTCTCCTTGTCTTATTCCTCTCTGTAGTTTTATTTTGTCCATTTTTTCTTCCGTTGTTATTTGTGATGTTGCATTGTGTCCAAGATAAGAATGCACAGCATGGGATCTCAGAAATGGTAAGGATCGGTTAAATGCTCATTGACGATATTCATATTATTAATTAAAACACACACGCACACAAACATGGTAAGAAAAGCAAAAGAAGTCCTCACAAGAAAAATGCAACATAATACTAATGACAAACTAAAAGATAAGAAAAGAAACATATATATAGCATACTTTTGTTTCTGTTTTATTATTTTTTACATTCATCACAGACTGTTATGTCCTGCACTGGTGTTGAAACAATTTTGAAATTGACCAATACTATAAAAAAAGAGTTAAATGACATCTAACCTAACAATATTTTCAATAGAGATCAGAGACAGTAAATTTATTTTCAACTTTTATAAAACAATAAATAAATAAAACACATAATGTACAATAAAAGTCTATGGATATGTATCATCGCTATCTTCAATTTCTTCCAAGTCTTTTGATTCTTCATCTTTCTTTTGTGACACATACTGCTGATAAGAATTCTTCACAGCACATTTTTTAAAAATCACTTTATTTGCACGCATTACATTTTTACGTTCATTAAATAATATTCCCATTAGAGCAGACTTAGGTATGTGTTTTTTAAATCTACGTTTTGGTTTCTTCATGTTGTTACCAACATGAGCAATACCATTCACTTGAAAATCGCAAATTTCTGAATTCCACGCAACATTGGACTCGATAATTTTTATGTTATTCTTAGGAATGGCACATTTAGTTAATTCATTGGTAAGCTGCAATTCTCTGCTTGTAGTTTGATGATGTTCGAAAAGCCGATTTAATTCTTGTCGGTGTTCCTGCCGCTGTTCGTCATGTCTTTCCTTAACTCTTTCTAGAAGTCTTTGAATTCTTTCTATCTTCTCATCGAGAATCTTATCTTCCTCTTGTAAACTAGAGTACTGCTCTTGCAAATCAAAATGTTCAATTTCTTTCTCTTCCAGAAGTTCTTGCAATTCTTGATGTGATTTATCAAGATTCTTAATTTCTTCAAAGGAACTTTCTAATAAAAATACTTGCTCCTGAGCTTTATCAAATAAATTCTTACCACCAACTAAAATTTTATTTTGAATTGATTGTATTTTCCTATTTAATTCACTCTTCACATTCTCTATGTTTTTAAATTCTTTAGTTTGTTCTGTATATCTTTTTAAAATCTCTTTAGATTGAGACTTACCCTTTCTAGTTTTTTGTCGTTTTATTTCTTCATTCATAGAAATTTGTTCAAGACGCTTTTGTAATTCTAGAATTTCCTGTTCGAAATTTTCTATTAGACCTTTATTAGTTTGTATATTGAGTCGTACATGATTTTTAATCAATTTTGCTCGACTAGCATATCGCAACGTACATAAACTTTCATCGTAATCATTTTCATTAGGACTAATAGTAGTTATTATTGCAGTTTTTGAATTTCCGCCTAAAGAATCTTGTAAAAGACGAGTTAATTTTGAATTACGATATGGAACGTGTGTGCATTTCTCTTCAACCAATGCTGATATGACGTTACTTAGAACAAAAAGAGACTGGTTAATATTACTAGCTTCTTTAAGACCTATACCAGTCGCTTCTGTACGTTTCAGACGTTCAGATCCAGCTAAATCTACAAGATTTAATTTGGCTACTGTTGTTTTGTTATGTTCGCGATCTTTTGTTTCAATGGTTATTGTAAATATAGTGTGAGAACGAGAACTTAAATTATTCATTAGCGTTGCACGTGTCTTGCGGGTGGAATTTCCAAGTTGCAGCAACTCGTTTATAGCATTGATAGAATCTACAGTAAATCCTGTTAAACCTCTAACATATACGCCAACATCTACTCTTTCCCTTATTTCTAGCTTTTCATTTGGATGAACTGAAAGCAAGTCGCGTACTTCTTCGTTGTAAATTTCTACATAAGTTACAGTAACAACAAAAGATTTTTCGTTACTAGCTCTGGATATTTGACTAAAAATATGCGAAAACGTATTAGGTATTATACCTTTCAATTCATTGTCTGTTTGATTTCCAGACATAGTATAAGTTTTGCCACTTCCAGTTTGTCCGTATGCAAAGATGGTACCATTATAACCCTTAAATACTTGATCAACTATTGGTAGTGCTACTTTTTGATAGATATCCAGTTGGGTGCAATCGCAAAAAAACACATGATCAAATTTAAATGATTTACACTGCATATTTGGTAACTTTGGGTTTTCTAATGCTATAATGTTCTCTTCATGATTGATACTAATAATGTTTTGACAATTTTGCATTTCTTCTTTAGAATTTAAAGGTCTAACGCGAACAACAACATGTACACTTTCTGTTTCAATATCTTCTGAATTAGATGTCATCTTTTTGATTCTTTTGATGCTTAAATGTAAAAAATCTTTGATTGTAACTGACAAAAATGTCAATTAAGACATAGCTATTTGTAATTGTTTCAAAAAAGCTCTAGAATGAAATAGACATCTTTAAACTCAAAGTAAATTATTACAATGACATGCACATTTCATTTCAAAAAAGATGGTTGTAAGATCCTGTGAGTATTTCATGCCTTGTAGATTGGTTTGCCTCGAGATTATAAGTTAAATATGTAGAAAATTGCAAAAATAGAAACTAAATCAGTATACTTATCTTCTTGCAGGAATTCAACTCTTGGATCTTACCCAAATCAATTTTAAGAAACAACATAATAATGCAACTAATAGATGCTTTATATGGAAAACTGTTCTGTACACATTACAGTTTAAGTGCAGTAGATGGATTGATCCTCACCACTCTCTGACATACACTTTTTAATTTAAAATGAATGTTTACTTATGGAGGAAGTCAAAGGTGGAAAAATCTTGTAAGAAAGCAGTAGAGGTGATTAGTTTTTTTTTTTCGTTTTCACTACAGACTCAATAATTATTTAAGACTACATGTAGCTATAACTTTTCTATTAAATTCACTGGAGTAAACCTGTTTTGGATGTTATAAATGTTGCAACTTGCAGATGAATCAGAACAAGTAGCTAGAATGTTGTATTGGTTTTATGTGCAACCTAGATCAGGCAAAGTTTTTTAGCTAACATTTCCTGCCAACCAGCTAGGATTGTCATGAAAGGCTTGTGTGTGCATAACATTAAGTGAGTAGTAGCCGAGCAAGAGGGTTACTGCAAACCTTCCCTTCAGAGTTCTCCTTCACATTTGTGAATTCCATCAGGCTTGTAAAAAACTTTAGTTGCTGATGGGAAAATACTACTTCATTTTCAGTTTCTTCAATTTTTGACCTTAAAAACAACGACCTCATAGGTCATGTATAAAACTCTTTTGTATATCGTTCGATGGCGCATTTATAAGTACCAACGACATTTCGCGAGCACCTTGGATAATGGCACCATAGAGGTTCAAAGAAATTCAGATTTCGTTTTTTGTTCTAATTCACCTCAGAAAAAAAGGCAAAGTTGACCAAATTAAATCTGGTTTCTTGGTGGAGAGGGTCGTTTTAGGCCGGACTTTTTTTCCTATCGTGCGATAGTGCTCACAGAGCTGCATCAATTGGTAAAAACTTAACCCCCATACCTTTTAGTTTCCAAGTTACAAGACTTCCAAGATTCTATCTGTTGCGCCCTCTAGAGGCCGAATCACAAACAGATAGAGGAACCCAATCAAGATACCAAATGGCGTTCCCTGGGCAAGACGATCCAGGGAAGTCCTCGATTATAATGACGCAAGTTCCAGACCGTTAGTCCCACATGCAGGGCTGCAAGAGGTTTTCACCTATTTCGTCGCTAAGTGCCACCACGTTTGTATAAAATAACCACAATGATCATAGAGGAGTACCACAAAAATTTTATTTGAGGTGGTAGAACTCTATGTTAGCAACATACCTCCATTTCCAGGCACAGAAACAAAGAATTTTACTGCATCCCTGTGTCCATGAAAACTGAGTTGTGCATGTGCCATGGTGCAATAAGGTACATAACTTCCAGGTACAGGTGGTATCCTTACACCTGTACCAGGTAAAGTTGCTCCTCGTGGTACGATTGCAGCATTGCATCCGCCACTGTCACTAAGGGGAACTGAAATTATCACTCCATTACCCGTTCCAATCCATAACCTATTTGATGAGATCAATAATGCAGTTATCCTAACAAAGGAGAATCCCAATTTTCCAGTTCCTGCATCAAGAAAAGTTTTTTTAACATTTTTAATTTTAACACAATAAAATCTTCCAACATACCTAACATTTTACTAACATATGGCTCAATATCAACATCTTGTAGATGTTGATATGTGTGTGCATGATATAACCTTAACGTCGAGTCCAATCTAATTGAAACCCAAACACCTTCGCCCAACCATGCTAACTGCCTAACCTATTAAAAAAAGATTTACATCAAATACTAATACTAATATGTTTTTTCCCATTAATTACCAACCTGACTTTCCTTTCTAGGATGAGCTTCTAATGAATGAACCACACAAAGAGTTTTAGGATCAAGAACATGAACCTTATTTCTATAACCACACCACACTTTATCTCCAACTACAGATAAACATCGAACAGAATGTTGTGGTAGACCTAATTGAATTAAATGGTATTTAGATAAATCCCATTGGCCTTCCAAATCTCTCCTAAACACAGCCACAGTACCATCTGCTAATGCTACAACTACGCTTCCATTTACATGTCTGAAATGGAATCAAATTGCAATCTGCTTCACATTTACTGCACTTTAGAACTTACACAATACTTAATACTGCATCCTTAAGTTTTACCGAATGTAAACACTGATTCCAATTTGCAACAGCCGAATGAATAAAGAGCATACCATTTTGAGCACCCAACCACATCGTTGCTAACACACTAGACATAACTTCATGATCTGAACTTTGTTGTTCTTCTTCTTCTTCTTCTTCTTCTTGACTACAATCACCATTTGATTTTTCATTCTCTTCCACCTTACCTTCGGTAGTTTCTTCTTTTTCTGTTTTGTCATCACCAGTACCATCAACAGCAACTTCTTCTTGTTCAGCTTGTTCAATTTTTTCATTTTGAAGTTCAGCTTTTGCTGCCATTTGATCCTTTTTATTCATTACTGTATCATTATGTTCAACATACATGACTTTACCAACCTATAAATTACCGTTATTAAAACAGAGCTACAATAAAACCTTTCTTTTCAGTGTTTATTTACCAAAGATTCAGGATCAATGGTAACTTCTTCCTTCTTTTCTTCTTTATTGTTCTCTTCAGTATCATTATTAGTAGTAGGAGTATTATTACTATTATCACCAGTATTTTCTTCAGTATTCTTGTTGTCTTTTGTATCTTCATTATTATTACCGCTACTATTACTATTAGTATTATTAATTTTGGTAACATCATCATTATATACATAATCATTACAACTAGCACCAGGGACGCTGGCAATACATAATAAATGATTAGCACACACGCCAAAACTATTTAATATCTCAGCAGGGTTATTGGCATCTATAACCGTTACTATACTGGCTGCGTGTGTTGAAGTACAAATCCACACTAAAGATGATAATTTCGTTTCTAATAAAGCTGCTTCTTTAGATGCATTCAATTCTTTATCCAGACTTTCCAATTCATTTGTTACTGCTTTATCTACAGCTGGTTCTTCATAATAGAACACACTGCCACCAATCTAGATACAAAAATAAAGTTTAGTAAGTTAGAACAAATGTAAAATGCTAAAAAAAGTCGCACACACCATAAGACCACCATCTTTTGTATATCCACCCATAAGATTAACACCAGCAGCACACCAAATTTTCATTCCTGGTGAAGTTTCAGCTAATGGTCTACAATAAACAGGTACTGGGACAGGGACACCACTACTATTACTATGAGAACTTTTACTTCCACTGCTGCTGGTAACTTTTCCAGGCAAGCTCCATCCATATGCTTGCAGCCGGCCATCTTCCTTACGAACATGTGCTCTAACCTGTCGATATTGTTCCCTTCTTTCCACTGCTCGCCTTGCAACTAAACGTTCAGATCCCTGACCTGTAATACGGTTAAAATTCATAAAAATATTACAATGTTTTATACTTAAATCTACTTACTATTTCTACTGTCAATTGCTGGGATACTTTTTTATGTGTGTGTAAAACTGAACATAATTCCACTAATTTTAATAATAAACACTTGTTGTATAAAAAAAGGAATATTTAAAAAATAAAACAAATCAATCCTAATAAACATTAACATATATTTAAAAACTCAATGTTTTAACTAAACATTAACAAATAAAAAAAAATTAACAGCCACATTACACTATTTTAATATTTTTTGTTACAGGTACTTTTTATAATGATAAAACAAATTATTTGATTTTACGACTAGAAAGTTACTTTCTTGTACATATAACTGTATTATAAGTATTATTTCTTCTTTTTTTTTGGTATATTTCTATAAGAAATAAATCTACATTTGACTAATACTAGAATTTTCAGTTCGTTATTTGGCAAAAAACAATATACGTAAAATTATATGTTAATGTATTATAGTTAATAAGAAAATTGATTCCAATGAACAGTCCCAAGCTAATAAAGAGAATATAGAGTTTGATGTATTTAGTAGATGGCATTATGCACTTTGATTAATCTATAATTTATTTTCTTAACAGATGAGCAATTTAAATTGTCTTCGACCAAGCAAAATATTGAATTTATAGCGCCATAATTTAAACTGTTCCTCTCTTATTAGAAAAACAATTATAATAAAAGTTGCAATATTGCATCTACTAAATTTGGCTTAACTAAAGCTTAAGTATATAATTGGAAGATTAGAATAATCAAAGCACCATAACATATACAAAACGTCCATTTAATGCTTTGATTTTAAAATGAATTAGAAGGAAAGAATAAAATTAATTTTAAAATGCAGAACGTCATCCATGTTAAGCAATAAATACTGAAAGTATTAATGAAAATTAATATTTTTAGATTTCTACCTACAATACAGCAAAAACAAAAATATTCTTGTTATTGTAACATTATTGATTTAATGCCCATTATTTTTTTTCTCAGGACACTTTTATAATTTAAAGACAATGAATTTGTTGTCATAAAGAAATAAAAAGAATAATTTCAACTTTGTTAAAAAAAATGGCAAAATAAATTAAAGAAAGGGAAGAATTAGTTTGTTGTCTTGAGTTTTCTTTGTTTTTCTAAAGAAATTAAATTGTAGCAGTTTCAAATACATAACAAGAATAAATAATTTCTATACTATCATATAATTAATAAGGTTAAATCACTCTGTCTATCTGTAAGATTAACCTCAAAAGAAGGAACTAGAAACCTAACTTCAAAAAGGGACTTTTCATTAGACCACTCTTTTAATTTTGATACATCACAACCAAAAATTAAACTTACAGAAGTTAAATTCCACATGTTGATTATATTTATAGGTATGGTCATTTGAATGTTAAGAAATTAAAATTCTCATCCTATTCACACTCTTAACTGGGTTCGTAATGCAACACTAACTTCAGAAAATAAAAAGATAAAATTAGGACTCAAATGACCAAACGAAACACACTAAAGTATAGACATAAAAAGAACTGACGATTTTATAAACTTAAAAGCTATTCTGTTTAGAAATTCCCATTCTTCAGATCAAACTGGTATGGACGGTCACACATTTCAACAGTAGATATACTTTAATATATTAACAGTCATATATAAACTAGAACAATTGACTTCTACAAAAGTAAGGCACACACATAACTAGTAAGGCCTCAACATATAAACCAACAGTAAAATAAAAGAAATAATTCTTGAGATTCCTATTTGGTTTAACTAAAAGAACAGAAATAGGCAGAAAGTATGAGATATGTCACTTCAAATGATCACAAAGAAGTATTATTATAGCAAAAATTAACTTAAATTTATCAATATCACTAACAATACTTTTTAATGATCATAACCTCACTTTCTCATACTGTTTCATTTCTACTGTACACAATCAAACTAGAAAATAGTAAATACTCTTTTGAGATTATAAAATATTAAATAACTGGGATATAAAAGTAGCTTTAAGTTTCCCAAGAATCAGTTCTTTGGATTATTTACAAAATATAAAAACAAACAAGTTTAAATTAGTTTAAATTTATAAAACTAAATGAAAGAAATCATATCTTGTATATAAAAATTATATATATACACAGCTTAAAGAATATATTAAGAGTATCACAGGCAATTGACAGCAGATCAACCCATCATCATCATCATCATCACACACGTGCACTTTCATTTTATAAAAACAAATCATAATTCCGTACCCAGTTCCGTGTCTAAAAAATCTTGTCCAGGCCTTGGTAATGCTCTGACACCTGGAGCAACTTGATTGGTGGATGCTTGATACCTAAGGTGCGGTGATAAAATAGGCCGTGTCGGTCTATCAGAACTACTAAAAAGGTTACTGAAAAACTTCCATATACTCTGTTTACTTTTTTTGTCTAAAGTCGGATCGTTACGAGATGCTCTTATCATTTCTGTCCAGCGTACAGCTTCTTGCAGTTCCATAAAGCGTTCCTAAAATCAGAATTTTAAACATTAATCTCAACTGTTGCATACAATTATAATTATACACACTTTATATTGATTACGCTCCATCAATACTCGAGCCATTTCCACCCTTGTGAACCTCTTCCTTTGAGCCATTGGAACGTCAGCTTCTTCTTCAGCAGATTCTGGTTTGTTTTCGTTTGCTTCTCTGAGCTTTTTCAATTCCTCCTCTAGGTCGCTTACTCTAGATCGAAGTTTATCTCTCGACATATTTAACGAATAAATTTCTTCGCGTAACATTTCTACCTCACCAGTGAGTTCATCTACTTTTACTATCAGATCATCTTTTACAACATTTAGAGCATTTCTATAAAAGAATTAATATTAAAAATAGTTACTGAACTAATTTTTGTTTTTAAACTTACTTGGTTGCAAGTAGCTCATTGTTCTCCATAATAAGATTTTCTACCTCTTTTCCCATACCTGAATTATAAAAAGATGTTTATTAATTTTCATCAATGAACAAACAATTACTTATTATGAGAGATCTATTTCTAACTTCTAAAGAAATCTGCATGTAAGAAATATCACTTTCTTTGTTGTTTTACTTTTGATATTGTTCCTTTAGAAGTGTAGAGTATACTTACTAATAATCAGGTATCGGATATTCTCAGACATTTCAGGACTGTACTAAGGTCCAAGCAAGTACAGAAACAACATATTCAAGTTGTATATCATGTGGGAAACGCAGATAGAAGTAAAAATAGTATGTTTGAAGTATATTTCTTTTTAAAAATGTCTGCAATAAAAACAAAACAATTCTTAACAAGAAAAAAGTACACAAGATACTTCAAACATATTACTTTTGTTTTTATTTGTCTTTTCAATGCTTGAATAAGTTGTTTTGTACTTGCTTGGACCTTAGCGCAATCCTGAAATGTCCAGGAATATCCAATACATACTAAAATCTAGATTACTCATAATTTGTAAAAAAGGACTGTAAATAAAATTGAATTGAAAAAAAAGTAAAAAACAAAATATTAAAATAAGTGTTCCCCATCAGTAGGCTGGTATAAAACGTTTAATTAGTTCTAAACAAGGACTTACTGTTGGAGGTATCGTATTCTAGCACACTTATGACTCAAGCATCTCTTATTAATTAAAAGATGGATCTAAGGAGTGTGCAAAAATAATTATTATTGAGAAATACAAGCAAAAAAAGTTTCAGACAATCTTTATTATATTGATGGTAATGGTAAAGTAAGCTCTAACCTCTCTGGTTTGCATTAATTCGAGTTTTGGTTTTTAAACAATAAAGATTGTTTGCTACAATTATATGAATCAAAATTCTATGTACATCAATTTGAGATCAACTGTCTAAATATAACACACTAATAGGCATTTACAATATTGCTAACCTCAAAAATGTCTACTAAGTATAATCAATATAATTTTAATAATAATCAACACAAGCAACAGTTGTAAATGTAACCAATTCTATAAATTAATCAAATGTACAATTGCAAACGAAAAATTGAATCTGCAACATGCTTAAGCATCTATCAGGCAAGCCTCGTTCCTTTTCTTCTCGTTTAAGATTAGATACACACTGTACAACTATATACAGAATTTTTGAACTATTTAAAATGCAAGAATTTATTAGCGGAGATGGTAAAACTAATTGTAATTGTCAGTTTCTGATTTCATGCTGTTAGAACAAAGATTTTACAGAGATACCTTTTTATCATGAGGTCTGTTTAATTAATAAATTTGATTAATATTTTGTAGTAAAATCATGACAGCATAATGATATGGAGTTAAGTCATTTGCCAAAATGAAAATTAGCCCAGTCACTTTATACATTCACCTCTAAAAAAATCCGACTGAAGATTTTCCTTCGGAATTCTCTTTATTTCGGCGTCAGAGATAATCCCTCAAAAGTCCATAAAGCCAACTGGACGGCTACAGAAGTTACAGAAGATCAAAGGTCACGAAAATCAGTTTTTCTCAAATATATCGTAAACTATTAATTTTAAGTTAATTTTGGTCTTTATGAAATTTGTTCATGAGCTAAAGCTACACAAAAAAAGTCCTATACAAAATTTGCGTAGAACCAATAGTTCTTGAGATATAGGGCTGAGAAGTTTCAGAGCAAAGCGCATACTCCCCTATACTATACGTATAGTAGTGTATACAGATAATAAGATCTATTTAGACATAGAAACATCGTTCATGCATATATACCTGCATCATTTCTGTCTGAATTGTCCTTGGAAAGAACCCTTCTTTATAATAATAATGGTAAGGACCTTAAGTAGCAGCTGTCTAACATTCCAATGTATGCTCATGGGTCACTGTATAACTGAAAATATTGGATGACGCATCTTGTACGTTTTAAATTCAGTTCAATGCTACATTTTGTAGAGTTCAGACATTTTTTTCATCTCGAAATATTTTGTAATAATGGTGTATACAGATATTGGTTCTACACAAATTTTGTATAGGACCTTTTTTGTGTAGATTTAGCTCATGAACAAATTTCATAAAGACCAAAATTAACGTAAAACCAATAGTTTACGATATATTTGAGAAAAACTGATCTTTGTGACTTTTGACCTTCTGTAACTTCTGTAGCCGTCCAGTTGGCTTTATGGACTTTTGAGGAATTGTGTTGGACCCCGAGATAAAAAGAATCCCGAAGGAAAATCTTCAGTCGGATTTTTTTAGAGGTTTGGCCTTTTTTTTGTATAAAGTGGCTGGGCTAGAATCATACTCAGCTAAAAAAAATTATTAATGGTGTTTCTCATGGTAACATTTCAGGACTTATATTATTTAGTTACCAAGATGAAAAGTAAAAAGATTCAGTTACAGTATTATGTTATTATTATTTAATAGTTTATTACTTTCAGTTTTTTATAATTGTAAAAGCACTATTTAAGTCACTTTTCCATAATTCTGATATTTAGACAATTTTCAACATATCGTCAGTGAAGTGATAGTAACTCCTATCGTCCAAAAATTGAAAAACTGAGTCGAAAGAGGTTATGAATGTGTTACATGTCTGCGCATATTTCCAAAAGCTCCTGTGTTTGTAAAAATTCTCTTGACTTAGAATTTATAAACTACAATACCTCCTATCTATTTTACTTTGAATTTCTCTGTGTGGCATTAACATATTAGTGTGGTTTTCTGAGTTTTTAAAATAAAATAAACGATATTATTTCCGTTGTTTGATATCTTGCACCAATAAACTGGTGTTTGTATCAAAAACACAGAATCTGTTTAATTTATATCTAAATCTATCTTATGGGATCAAAATGAGTTCACGTACATTAAAAATCTTAAGATTAGCTATTAAGGACATTAACCTAAACGATGTTGGTACTACAACCAAGACTTTGGCCAATTTTATAAACATTCCAATTTTGTGTGAGAATGGCGTTCGCATGTCTAACACACCTGAGACTCGAGAAACGCCTATGTGTGAAGAAGTGCAACCATCATCAGCAGAAGTTACTAATCAAAATAATCCAGACTGCAGCCCATTTGATCAAGAGATTCTGAACTCTAATGAAGTTAGTTTTAACGCAAGTTATTCATCAATAGCCAATATGTCCAGTACTTCCAAA
>VTPC01090825.1:13398-72602 GCA_011009095.1 Ignelater luminosus | reverse complement strand
AATATGGGAAAGGCATGCACATCAAATTTCTGTAAAGTCTTCCAAAACATTTTGCAAAAGCTTTTCTGAAGACAAGAAAAAAGCTTTTTGAAGATTTCTGGTCTTTATAAACTGGGGTCAAAGAAAAATCCATGTATGTTCACATGTTTCACAAATTCAGACAAAAAAGACCACAGTAAAAGATGAGATGTCACAAAGAGGAGGAACTCTGCATTATAAGTTGAATAATGAACAAAAAAAATTAGAAATCTCTAGAATACTTTAGGTCTTAGATCATTTACGGTTTGAAGAAGAGTAATTATGGGATAAGTGAAGAAGAAAGTCAAGCAAATAAAAAATGTAGAAATCAAAATTTTCTAATTAAGAATTCAAAGAGGAAAACAGTATTTAGATAGATTTCTCGATGACTTACTCAAACAACCGTCACACTATTTAAGAAAGAATACAAACAAACTTATTTAGAACAGCATTTTACATCGCACAAACAACTGTTTCAAGTTTCCACTGAAAAATGCCAAAAGAATGGAGCCACTCACTGCTTTACAAAGATGGACATTCATGAAATATTGAGATGAAAAGAATCTGAGCCTGTTTTCACCAAAGAAAGATCAATGCAATATCTGCATTGAACATAGCAGTCGCATATTGAAAAAAAAGAATCGAGTCCAAGAACAGAAAAAGAATAACATAAAACTAGCCAAAGAAGAAAAATGCATTATACTTACGATGGACCTTCAGGCAGTAAAACTAACACCACAACTTTATTTTTTTTAATTTTAAAAGTAAGTTATGCTGCCATAATTTTATTATCTATAATGTTGCCCGTCACAATGTGTCATGCTACTGGTTCGTGGAAATTGACACAAATTTAAACATGTCAACGTTTGTTTCGTATCTATTAAATTATATTGAAGCAAACTGTTTGCTTCTTAAACTGCCTATAATAATTTACAGTAATGGTTGCACGTTTCAAAACTGTAATGTTGTTATGGCTAATGTACTACTTAATTTCTCAATCCTTCACAAAGTAACAACCATACAAAAATTTTTAGAAAAAGGACACTCTCAAATAGAGCTGCAAAAAGCCCACATCCATACAAAGTTATAAAACTTGAATTGAAAATAACACATCCAACCATTACCGATATTGTTGCAATAAAATATATAGCAGGAATTGTTCAAGTGAAAACAAACCATGCTGATGAATGGAACTTACTTCCTATCAGGCCACAAAACATTGAGTTGGCTGTTAACTATCCTCCAGCTTATGAAGCACCACTTTGTATAAAAAAGAAAATGTGGTAGCATCTTCAAGAACTGAAAAGTGTTATTCTGCGCTTTTTACAATAATTTTCCCTATAAGCAAAGTGATACTTAAACTTATCTCTTGTAAATAGCCCAATATTAATAATAGTAGTTACGTTAATTTTTACATTTTAGTTAATTTTTATTAACACCAAAAGCTCCTATCAAATCGTAATAAAACAAAAACTCCTATTTCTATTTTATTTTCTTTATCATTAAAATATTTAAAAAGATCAGTTGTCTTGATTCTTTATTAATACCTGGGCATTGTCACCAAAAACATTTTTTGTAAAAAACATTATAATGTAAATAATATAGTTTTTATTGTTTCCTGTAAAATTAGGTTATTTCAAGTTTAGGAGGTATTGTCACTTCATTGACGATATGCAACACTACACTGTAGCACCCTTGTGATGCTATTCATTGATAGAAGACTCCAGTTTATAAAAATATAATGGACTGAACATTCTGTTGGTCCAGAATCCATACAATGGACACTGCTCATTTCCAGAAATACTAACGATGAGTTCTAAGTCCAAATATGTTAAATAATTACTGATGAAAAGTGGGTCACAATGTAAAATCTTTTCTTTGTTGAAAAGGCCGGACAAAATATAAAATGGTAAATTTTAAAACATTCACATATGTAAAGTTGTAAAGCATGTTAAATGTAATAAACAATTAGTATTTAAGTGAGAAAAGTGTTGTGAATACAGCGTGTTTCACATCCAATTAACCAAACTTCACAGGTGGATAGAATGATTAAAAAACAAACGTAATTTCTATATTGCAATTTTTCCATAAACCAATAGTTTCGGAGAAAATCAAGAGAAAAGTTAATACGATGTTTTTAAGGTAGAATGGTATTTTACAGATCCAGTCAACCTATTGGCGAATTTCTAGGAAATTAATGGTCATAAACATAACAACAGCAGCAAACATAGCCCTGCTGATTAGTAGTAGATAGTTTTTTAATTATTGGTATTTGATTTGTTGTTTATTAGATTCTTTCCTGTTACACTTTATTGTCATAGGTCGTCTTAAAAGTTTGGTTGGTGATAGTAATAACAATTTGGTCTAATTAGTGTTGGATTGTACATTGTGACAGTGATTATTATTTAATTTCATTATTACACGGAGATAGTTTGTGGATTCTTATGAGTTAATTTTAAAAATGAAAATTTTAGTAACTTTGTGATTATCATGTGTTAAACAACGACATAAACAAAAAAAGCCATCAAGAGCATACAGAAGAGAACAATGCTAATACTTTGTAGATGGACACCAGTGGGAAGGTAACACGATGGTGGCTGGTAACTGCAAGTAACTTAAAATGTATCAAATTGTTACATACTTTCCTGAAAACATTGGTTAAGATTTTCCAAGATTTCCACTTCATCTAATCAAAAACTGTTACTAAGGTTTTCTGTTCCTTTTTGCCTTAGCAACATATTCCCTGAGTTTGGCTAATTGGGTGTGAAACACCCTGTATGTGACACTAGTTACATAAGTTTAAAGAATGAATAACCAGCACAGAAACAAAAGACTTAAAAAATGCAATAAAACAATTCAAAACAGAAAGAGGAAACAATTTGTTCACCTTAACAGTATTACAAAACCACAACCTAACCTAAACAAGCAACAAATAAATCTTCAATGTGAGGGTAGACGACTAATGCAAACAATATTGTCATAACTGGTCTTAACAGAAAAAGAAGTTCTCCCAAAGCCTAAGGAATTATTAGTTTAAATGTGAATTTTGTTCTCTATTGAGAAATGATAACTAGAAATCTTATAATTTAATTCTTAGTTAATCTTTACATTAACAGAAACCAAAGATTTGTACAATTAAAGTGTAAAACTGTAAAGTAATTGTCCCTATCTACAATAATTTTGTAGGTTTGCGGTTAGGTTTAATTTTGTAAAAGCAAAAAGAAATTCCAAAAAAAAATTATAAAATGTTAGAAAAACTGCAAGCAATTATTTGTGCTTGTTTCTGAAATGCAATGTCATTTCAGTAATTTCTTTAACATGTGCCTACCTTCTCAACAAACTTCGGTCTGTATATATGACTTGATTAAAAATATTTTCTGGAACCAATGCAGTTTTAAGGCATTTTTATATTTTTTTAGAAAGAAATTAGAATAAGTAAGCATACTTAATTGGTAATCATAGCAGTAATGCACATATTTTTAGTAAAATATAAAATTGACATTTGATAGTAATGAACATAACCTCAAATATTTTTATCCAATGAGTTAAGGTTGGGATATTTAGGGTCTCAGAATAGTCAAAATTTCGAGGAAAACAAACGAAGCATGATTCGTATGACAAATCAAAAATTAGTTCTGGAATCTAGAAATACATATCTATGTTGTAATATAATTTTCTTACAAAAATATATGCTCTAAACAACAGAAATAATTAATACATATTACGAAGCATGTGACATCATTTAAAAAAGTAGCAAATTTATTTTCGTACAGAAACGCAATTCAAACAGAATAAAATACCTTTACGACAAAGAATAGAATAAAATTTTTAGTCAACACTTGGCCTACTAATTTTGCTAATCTCAGGGAAATTAACAATTCGTAACTTTCATCTAAAATGGTTGGAGTGCATTTCACCCTGACTTATCTAAGACGCATAATTTGCAGGGAATTAACATCTTTCAAACCCGTTTTACATTGACTATTATGCAGTAGATGTCAGTGCAGCGTTTAAGTTTCTAAAGAGCCCTGCCTCCAAAGGGGTAATAAAATATATGTATTTTGCTTTTGTGGTAATTACAATTAGAAATATAATTTTCACATTCAATTCAATTTATTTATTTGCTAAAAATGGTTATAATCGTGGAAGTATTAGTTATTTTTTGCTGCAGAAAAAAATTAGATGATTGATTAACAAATTTTGAGTTTGTGTACCTCTAATTCAAATTTGAAATATTATCCCTCTTAATGCGTTCTATATAAGACGCCCGTAACCATATTTCGGTTTTGTTGTATCAAGAAACAGGTAGACAGGGGCAGAGAGAACAGGGACGCTCAAACCACCACGTGCACAAGAGATGTAATGCATATAGACGGCATCTTCGAATAGGCAAGCATTTCTGAAGTTGAGATTTTTTATTTCAATATTACTTTTGAAGTATTAAAAAGGCAAGGAGGAAAGTTGGATACTGTTTCTTATTTTTTAAATGTTTTTAATAAATTAGAAACAAATGCAATTTAAATAGATAATGTATTTATTGTTATATGGTATTTATTCTTTGGTTTTAGACCGTTCTAAGAAATTATTAAAATCTTTTTATATACTTGTTAGCATTTATTTTGTCCACCCAAACGTTTCAAAATTCTTATTTCTGATTTCACCTTTAGTGTTTCTCAAAATCATCAGTTCTATGTTTTGTCATTAAATAAATAAAGTTAAAACCTAATTAACCCTAAAAATTGTATGAACATAATAAAAGGCTTAGCAAGTACATATGTAAAAGAAATGTTATTAATTTTTTTAAACGACTTAAAACCAACAAAAAATAATCTCATTGCTTTCCTTATTTATAGGTACTTCTCTTTTTACAAAATCCCAACCTTAAGCATAAAAAGTTCAGTAATGTAGTAATGCTCAGCATTGCCGAAATGAACAAATCACTTAAATCTTACTGTTATTTTTTCAATTTTACTAGCAAATAATGGAGTCTCCCAAGATAGATCATCGTCAAACTTGGATTAAAGCACTTGTGAAAAAAAATAAAACTAAAAACAGCAAGATCAGTGTATCAAAAAGAGAACAAAATAGAAACAGAGTTAGAAAATATAAACAATAAGTATCAACAGAGAAACTTGACAAAAAAAAGTGAAAAGAAAAAGTTGGATCAAATCAAGTGCAAGATAATATGGCAAAAAGTTAAAAAACGAAAAACTTGTTATGCAGTTCTTAGAAGCAAGTACCAACACCAAGCTCATCCAAAAAGCTCTCTGAAAGACGACGGATCAATGGCTTACAAAAAGTCGAGAGAAATAGAAGCCGAGATTTTCAAGTTAAGAAACAAAGTAAAAAAGCACAAAAAAAGATTTTACAGGCTAAATACTAAACACTCTAGAACATTTGACTTTTTATCCATGGAAAACAGTACCTGAAGAGAAGATAATTAAAAATAAAATGCAAACGATAAAAAGAACAGCAAAGTTGGAGAAAAAGGAGACAATAAAAGATTAATATACGCAAATTCAACCGTCTCATTTCAGAAACATTGTTTTGTTATGTAAAAACAATTTCTTAGTGACAATACAATTTTGATCCAAGTTGATTTGACTAAATATTCCAAAGAAATACAAACTATGCAAGTTGGGATATCTAAACGACAAAAATCACTACACACTGGGCTGTATTATGTTCAGGATAAGGAAAAAGTCTGTAAAAAGCACACATTTTGTTCAGTAAATGATGATTTGGATCATTAAGAGCATGCTGTTTGAGCACACTCGGTTCACAGCGACTAGAGACTTAGTAACCAATGAGACTATATGGACCTTGCCAACCTTTTAATAATTAATTAGTAC
Source organism: Ignelater luminosus (assembly GCA_011009095.1). Taxonomy (NCBI): domain Eukaryota; kingdom Metazoa; phylum Arthropoda; class Insecta; order Coleoptera; family Elateridae; genus Ignelater; species Ignelater luminosus. The sequence goes on along the minus strand of VTPC01090825.1, from coordinate 66,732 downwards.
ACTTAGAAGAGTTAAGAGAGAATAACCAAGAAGATGAATGCAAGGTCATCACTAGTGCTACTAATGAAACAAATGATGTTCTTTTATGGCAGTCCACTCTAGAAAATAAGATGGTTACAAATGGAGAACTCCACGATTAAAGAATTCAAAGAGGTAGTCTTAGAAGAGTGGTAAACTATCAGCGAAAAAGAGATTGCAAATCGTTAGATTAGAATTTCTCTGAATTTTTTGCAAGTACTTCTTCCAAAATGTCATCTACCTTAAAAGAAAAATTTGAGCTCTGGTTTTCAAGTTGTGTTCCATTAAAGAGAGAGGAAAGTTCAGTTCTCAATATTTGTTTTTGTCTTGTCAGCTAGAAACTTGACGAATACTTTTGCTTTTAACTTTATAACCTAAAGCAACTTATTAGCATAATTCATACTTTAGCCATTTTTGTGAGTATTTCTTTTTGATTTTCTTAAATAACTACAATACAGCTGCTCAAAGAAATGAGCCTATAATTCAAAACCAAGACATGTACTCATTTTTTTTCTAGCTATATCACTTTCCAATATGCACTGTGTTCGTTTAGACCAATCAAAATGACTTTAATAAGAAAGATTAAGGTTTTAAATTTCATAATTCTTATAAAATAGTTCAGATATTAGCGATATTCAAAGAATATTTCACACTACTACAAACAGCAATATGCACAACTTCATGCCAGTACACAAACAAAATCATAAAAACAATGGAAAACATGCATTTACACACCTACAATAATTTTCAATTACTTAATTAGCAATGATAAATGTGAATATAACAACAAATTTAATGAAGTATGCCATAACAAGATTATAAAGCTTGAAAGTTTCCCATTACAAAAACTAGCACAAATTCAGAAAATAAAAAATGAACGTTACACAGCCAAACATCTTAATTTAAAAAAAATTGAAACTAAGACATTTACAATTCTTAAGATATTTAAGAATTTTTTTCCTTGAAAAGAAAACAAAAAAGAACCATAAATACAGCAATAAATTTAATAGAAGGAAACTAAACAGAAATGGGGAATAAGCAGAAAATAAAACACTCCTTCGTATTAAGACTTGGCCTATATTTTTTCTCAAAATAAAAAATTAGAAAAAACAAATTAGAAAAGAACATAATTACATAATACAAAAAAATTTGTATCATTTTAAGAATGGCAGTTTTAATTATCATAAATATAAATTAATTGTATATTATATAAGATGAGAAGAGTACTACACGCATCATCATTAACATCATGGTCATCTCACTTTTTACACACTAAATAATTAAATATTATATAGTCCAACAAAAATTGCTTACCAAAAAAGTTATCGTTGACTGGATGAGATGGACGATATGGCCAAGCGTAGCAAAACATAAATAAAAGATTAGTACCAATCAATGCACGTATACTTTTCTTTTTAACATTAACAAATCCATGGCTTCATGCAATTTATTACAATTGTTAGATATTAATAATACTATTACTTTCTTTATAATAAACAATATCTTTTTAGGTTAACTTTAAGCCATGCAAAAGTTTTATTATTACATGCATGGTATTTGATGTAATTACCTGACGATGCGTACTCTCCTGGATGTACCCAGCCACCTAAAAGTATACACAGTTCTTTAGTTTTCTTGTTAAAAAGCAAAATTATTCTGTTTTACTCAATTTGAAAATTGTTCCCCATTAGCATGTTAGTTTAAAACATTTTAATTTTAAACAGAGACATGCTCCTGGAGGTATCATATTCTAGCACACTTATGACTCAAGCATCTTTTATTAAATAAAAGATGGATCTAAGGAGCGTGCAAATTCTATTTTTTTTTTGGTAAATTAAAGTTAAAAAGAGGGTTACCTGTTATGTCTGCTCCTTCATCCATATCTCCCAAAGCATCAGAATCCTGAAATGAAAAATTTCAATATTAGCAAAGATTAAAATCATCAGAGTAAATGAAGAATTCGATATACTTGAAAACTAAGTTCCTGATACAAGGTGTTCCCACTTCTTTGTTCCTTCCGTGTCTGTACTCTTCCTGTGTTGTTGTTTATGGGTGCAGGTGGTGTAACAGGGGATGTAACCATGCTTTTATGTTCTAGATTTACTGAATCTGTTTCTTGCGCACGTTCCACAGTGTGAACACCACGGTTTACGTTATCTAACTCGCTATGTAAACTAAAATAAAAGAATACTACGGTTAGATTTATTACATTTAATTAGTTTTTCTTCTTTTGCAATTTTTATCTACAAGACAATTCAAATTCAAACTTCAGCATTTGGAGCTTATTTATTATAAGAGATAAATCGTATGTTTAAATTCAGCACTTGTGCTACCTCATTCACTCTTAGTATGACAATGTCACAAACTTACAATAAACATTCTTTTTGTGTTTAGTTTCTCAATAGCTTTTGCTAGCAAACATTACATTGCATGTGTGATATCTTACTGAGGCAGTTTTTGGCAAAATTCTGATTTGTTGGAACAACACTAAATTTATAACCTCACAATCTTTAGCTTGTAAAGACTGTCCACGAAAAAATCCGAACAAATTGAGTAGGCCATTGTTGTTGTTAATGAACTGTCAAAAGTTCAGAAATTGCACCGAATTGACGTTCAAACCATCTTTCAACAGTAGATTTAGTATGTCGTCAAATGAACTTGAACGGCGCAAAGTTATTTTGCATAAATATAATGAAAATCATAATTGCTCATATTCAAGCATTAGCTAAAGAACTCGGATTGCCAAAAACTATGGTGTAGATGGTGATTAAGCGGTTCAAAGTTTCTTTAAGCATCGATAGGAAACCTGGATCTGGAAGACCAAGCGGTCCGAGTGACCCAAAAATAGAGAAATTAGGTTGGAGAAGCAATTTTTGGTTATGCAGGGGAGCATAAACGAAGATATTTGTATTGAAGAACGTCTGAAGAAACATCTCTTACCATTTATCAAAAAACACAAAACTTGCCCATTGTCTTGACCATATTGAGCCAGTTCCCATTACGGGGAAAGGGCTCTGGAGTGGTTCCAAAAAAATAACGTGAATCTGGTGCCCAAAGAAGTAAATCCACCCAACTGCCCGGAGCTGCGACCCATAGAGAAATATTGGACTATTACTACAGCAAAATTAAAGCAAATGAAATGCAAAGCGAAAATCAAATGTGAATTCAAAAGAAAATGGATTGAGGCAACTAACATATCCAACGATGTTGTGCAAAATCTTATAGCTGGAGTCAATGGAGAAATTCAAAATTTCTTTCGTAACCAAAATAGTTAAATTTGTTTGTTAAAATGCTTTACAAGCAAAAATTTGATCAAAACGTGTTCAAAATAAAATTGGTTAATTAATTTAATCGCGTTCTGATTTTTTCATGGACAGTCTTTATTTGAGTTTCAAAAAGAATTTCAAATAGTTTCACTTGAAATATTAATGTAGCACTTTAGAATGAGCTATATCGCTTTACTACTTTTCAAATCCCATAAAACTTTTCCTTCTCTTAAAATTCTCTGCGATTGCAGAATCGTTCGGGAATATTTCAGTAAAATAAAACAGATGAAGATCAACCAAACCACACTTATATTATACCCTCTGTGATACCCTAATAAAAAAAAAAACTTCATGGTAGCAGGGGGTGTCCATTCTGGAGATAAGGAACAAAATACTTTCTTTAAAGTCCTGACTAGAATTTTGAAACATCAATTTCTACTCCCAAGGTGTTTTTTTTTCAGTCTCTTAAACAGAGCATACACTTAAGAACACAATGCATCAGCTGTTTACATAATCGCTAATTAAATCACAGGTTTAATTAAACATATTGGATTGGTTTCTCCTCTCTTCATTATATTTAAATATTCTCTAATTACCATGATGCACCAGGTCTTCATGGCCTGTAGAGCAAATAAAAAATTACCATGACAACCAATTTTGTGCTTTGTCTTCTTGTTAAGATCAGATAAAGCTATACTTGCTTAAATTTTTAAAAAAGCTTAATTAATTAGTGAAAGAAGAGTAGAAACTGGGCCATTGTTTTTGGTTCTCCAGTGCTGTTCTGTACCAGGGCCAGGCAGAATTACTTAAGCTGCCTTCATATGGTAAACAGGATGGTCGACAGTTGTTTTATTTGCTACTGTGCGATCTGATCATACAAAAAGTACATCTATAATTTACGAACTTTCTGCAAAAATATTAACAGTCTGGAAATTCTGGAAAAAACGCTGGAAATCTACTCTAAACACTCACAGACACTAAATAATCAACAGATCATTAGTTCAAAATTATGAATTACGTTATGCCACTCCAAACAGAGAATTGCAGAATTTCTCAAGGCAACTTCATATGGTAAATAGGGTGGTGCATGGTGCATTAAATGTCAGTTTAAGTTGTCTTATTCTCAACTGTGCAGAGCCTAATCACCATGGCTTCTATGATAAACTCCCTCATTGGTCTGGTCCCCCTGTGCTCAGGACCAGTGCAAGGGCATTCGGTCCTAACCACTGGGAAATATTTAGGTTTCAAATATTCGTGAATTTAAATATCAAAAAAAAATTCATTGATAAAGTATCAAACATCATTATACAGTGTGTCCAAGATAAGGATGCACAGCATGGGGATCTTGGAAACGGTAAGAGATACAGCATCGGTTAAATGGGATGAAAGTTGGCTATTTATAGGACCTTTTTGTTGGCGTTTGCAAAATCTAGATATCTTTGATAGTTTTAGAAATATTTAAAAGAAAAATAGATTTCTCAATTTTCGTTATTATTTTTTCTTTTATTTATTTGAAGAGATATCGGAAAACTAAAACCACTTTTCCATTGCCACTTTTTGTTCTCTATTACAATATGCTAAGAAAGTTCCTGTACAACATTTCGGTTTCGAATAACCATCATCAACCTCATTTTTCTAAATAGGTGGAAAAACAATTGAAAATTGTTTTGGATAGCTCTTGTTGTCACGATTCTAATGATGTAAATGTGATCGGGTTATTTTCATTTCTTATGCTATAAATTAATGCATTCTGCAGTGCCCTGGCTTGCACGATCACCTGATCTAATACCATTAGATTTCTTTCCTCTGCGGTTATGTCAAGAATCATGTGCTCAACCAAAATTTTGAAGATGAACAGCAATTATTACAGTTGGTCACAGCAGCGTACAACACAAAAAAATCAAAACCAAAATAACCCTCTATCATGTTTACATCATTAGAATCGTGACAACAATCCAAAACAATTTTCAATTGTTTTTCCGCCTATTTAGAAAAATGAGGTTGATGATGGTTACTCGAAACTGAAACGTTGTACAGGAATTTTGTTAGCATATTGTAATAGAGAACAAAATGTGGCAATGGAAAAGTGGTTTTAGTTTTTCGATATCTCTTCAAATAAATAAAAGAAAAAATAATAACGAACATCGAGAAATCTACTTTTTTTTAAATATCTCTGAAACTATCAAAGATATCTAGATTTTGCAAACGCCAACAAAAAGGTCCTATAAATAGCCAACTTTCATCCCATTTAACCGATGCTGTATCTCTTACCGTTTCCAAGATCCCCATGCTGTGCATCCTTATCTTGAACACACTGTATACAGGGTGTTTTTAAAGCGCATAGAACAAATATAAGAACATTATTCTATAGCAAAAAAATATGTGTGCACTACTTATCAAGGCCTTTATTTGCAGTTAACTTGTCGAAACTCTCTTTGCTTCAAAAGTGTGTTTAGAGGGAAGAGGCTGTTCTGCACATTGTGTACTTTTAAGTACAACATAAATAAATTGACATTAACAGTTTATAATATCAAAATTCAAAGTCAGCTTTATATCACAACCCTGTATAATTTTATTCACAAACATGAAAAAGGGAAGTTGAGAAGTTGACAACCTGCTTGCATTTTTTGTTCTTGGGTGATTAATTTTAAGATAAAGAAATTGACTGTATTTGTGGGATTGAATTCCCCAATGCTGATAGGGTGAATGAAAGAAAACAAAAGTGAATCAAACAAAACTTGCAAGCACTAAGCTATTACTGAATGTCCATTTTATAAATGTCTAAGCCATCTAGCCATTTGAACAATTTTCAAGATTTTTATGCATTTTGCAATTCATTACAAGCAATTACCTACACAACAATAGTTTTTTGTTAATTGTCAATTGTTTTACTATACTTTTTGTACCAGTCAAGATGCCAAATTTCATCCTAGCTCTTATTATGCTTTTCATGCTATGAATTCTTTTGTGTAAATTTAGACTCCTCATGCCACAAAAATTTGTTGAACAAGCAGATGAGAGTTCATGGTATGTCTAAAAATCACCCAAATTGACCCAGTAGTTTTCAAGATCAAAAAAAGTCATCTTTTGCCCCTTGACGTGCTCGTTCTTCAGACTTAAATGACAAAATAAAAAGGTCACTAAACATTTAACACTTATCAACGAACTCTGAAGAAGTCATTACTGAATTTCTGAAGTCTGTGTCCACTTATTTTTTTAGAATTTTAAAATTAAATAGAGTTCATTGTGGTTATGCTTTGCATTTCTAGATGTTTTTCATAATAGTATCTATGCTTAAAAAAGATAAATAATTTTTTCAGTCTGTAAAATTAGTCAGTGTGGGCATCATTTAATACCTGAGTTAGCAGTAGTTGTCAGATATGGTGGTAATAAAATAAACACTCAAGTATACAATTGAGATTTTAATTTGTCATTTTGCAATTCAGAAGCACTCCTTTTAAATCAAAAGATTTCCACCCTGGCTGAAGTTGATCATCACATGATCTATCTCACAGTTAAATTATACAGGGTGTCTCCAAAAGGTTGGGACATAGCTTAATTGCAGACTCCTGGGATAAAAATAAGAAGATTTAACTCAACTTGCCTATATCCAAAATCGTCTCCTTAAGTTGGTACAAGGCGTCAAAGTTTTTTGAAAAAAATGAATTTTGCGTAGAAAAATAGTTGGCTTTGATCAATTTTTATAATTTTTGATATGGCATGTTTTGTGACTATAGGTCACGTTTTGAGATGGTTTCGGTCTTCATCAGTAAGTTGTAAGTATATTAAACAAAAATGTCACAATACAAATTTGGTGATAACTTTTTTAGTGCCTACTCTGAGAACTTTCAATTGTTTTTTTCAAAAAGATATTTTCTTTAGAAACATTTTTTTGTATCTTTGTAATTTTTGATAACGATTACTATCTTTATACGCAAAATTAATATTTTTTCAAAAAACCTTGACGCCTTGTACCGACTTAACGAGACGATTTTTGATACAGGTAAGTTGGGTTAAATCTTCTTATTTTTATTCCAGGAGTCTGCAGTTAAGCTATGTCCCAACCTTTTGGAGACACCCTGTAGAAGTAAAATGTGGGCATTCCTAAGAAAAAATTAACCTGATGATGATTCCACAAAACCAAAATATTAGTTGTAACGTTCACTTTTTGCACTTGTTACATGTGTTGTAGTTAAACCTTTACTATTGGGTGATCTAGCATTTTAGTAGTTTTTTTCTCTTGCTGAAGAGGATTTCTTATGTAGTTGTTGTGAGTTCACATAGATAGCTATGCTACCTTTATTATTGAGATCAATTAGGGGTTGATGAACTTTTTAGATTAATTATTATAGCAAGCGGGACACAGGGTATAATTTGTTTCCTACATTTATTTTTATTTGTTAATGTAGGAATTTCTAAACTCATACAGCTGTCACTTGTATTTCTGATTATTTATTTTCAATGTAGATTCGGTTAGCAATTTGATAAAGATCTGTTCATCTTATCTACGATTTATTAATTATAGTCTAGATTCTTTATTAATTGGTTTCAACTTTCTTTGCACCTTTACATGTGAAATTTGAATAAGTAGTCAAGTATAACTGGTAGATGTTAGTTTTTGTTTGAAGATATCTCATGTATAGATCTTTGTTTTTCGGTTTAGCCAAAAATGGATTGAAATTAGAAGTTCTTGTATTAACCATTTGTAACCCTATTGATTTCTGTTATAATTTCACAGTTCATTTAGGTGTTAGGAACTTTGATAATTCTATTTTTTATTGCTGACTGGTTCCATTAATTTATTTTAACAAGAATTCTTGTCTTCATTCCTCAAATAAGAATTTAATTTATTTTTCTGAGCCTCTAAGTGGAATTATGTGATTTACCGGCGACTCGCCCTGAGCGCTTGGTTTAGCTTTCCTTTGGTGCCGAGGCAAAGAGCATTTGTCACCGTTGAACTTGTCAGGTGGTAAAATGTTGCTAAGGGTGGAATATTGTTGAAGTGTTGTAAAGCCTCTGCAGATTGGGGCATCAAAGTAAGATCTCAAATTACCTCTTCAACCTAATATTCCCAAATTACACCTAGAATGGTGTGAATTTTTAATTAGTATGATTACTACCCACCAATCAAATTTTTGTAAATGTTTTGAGAATCCACCTGGCTTCCTAGAAACCTCAGTTGTGCTTTCCTTCTTCAAGGGGCTGAGATGAATTTCTTTGGACCTGGACAGCTCTCAATTTCATTTTTGTTTCCGTCACACGTGTTACATTTACTTGGTGTTGTCGGTGTGTTTTTGTTTTTAAGCAGATTTTTTTTTATTGAAGAAGTTCTTCAAATATATTTGTGAGTTCACACTGATAGTTTGAATATTTTTTTTGCAGCTTCTTTAATTTTGAAATCAATTTAGGGTTGACAAACTTTTTCATTTTATTTATTGTAGCAAGTAAAACGCAGACTACAATTCTTCAAACATTTAACTTTTATTTTTGCAGTATATTGAACTCTCATAGCTGTGACTTGTATTTTTGGTTAATTTTACTTCATTTTACAGTGTCCGCCAAACAGTCTGTGCCCTGTGAAAAAAATTGTTATTGAATGATTTATGGGAAATTTGTTTCCGGCATCAGGTTTTGCTTGCTCCAGAACCAAAAATGACCTAATCAAAAGTAATCATGTGGTCTCCATTACCTGTCAAATTTGACATTATTAGAAAAAATGTCCGAAAAATGGACTTACTTGGGCGAATTTCGAAAAGTCATGAGAAAAAAATGTTTCCCTTGCAATTGTTTACCCGTATGCAAATTTTCAAAAGCCTACCACGATTTTCATATTTTGCCCTTTATTTCGCTTTTCCTTATTTGTTAATCAATAAAAGTCGATCCAATCTAATTCAAAACACTTATTGATTAGATATATATTGCACAATAGTCATTTTATGGTCTAAATTATCTTCTTTTCCTTATTTTTATGTAAAAAATAAAAATGGAGCTTTGGTCTTGGTGCAAAGTTCATCTCAGATATTGTTAACAACAGTTTTTGTTAATGTTTATTTAGAAGATGTGATAAGATATGTACATATGCATGCAATGCGCGCGATGATTAGAAATCGGATTTATGCGTTTTTGCTGTATGAATGAGATCAACTTTGCACCAACGGAGCTACTTTACTTTTTCAGACATTTTTTCTAAAAATGTCAAATATGACATGTAATGGAGACCACATGATTACTTTTGATTAGGTCATTTTTGATTCTGGAGCAAACAAAACCTGATGCCGGAAACAAATTTTCCATAAGTCATTCAATAAAAATTTTTCCCATATGATGCAGACTTTTCGGTAGATACTGTAGATCTTGTTAGCAATTTGATAAGGTTTGGATTTTTCTTATCACAATTCACTGTCACAAGTAGTGTTGTCATCTTGGTTTGTTTGGAATGTGTTACCGTAACAACATTGGTCTATTCACTACACAAGTAGTGTCGTCAGCAATGCTTTTGTTGGTTTGTTTGGAACGTGTTACCATAACAACACTGGCCGATGACGTCAGACTTGCAAAGTCAATTAATAATTGTACTTTAGATTTCACCTTTAATTATTATCTCGTAGCTCTCCCTATACTTTATATTTTGATATCCGGCTAAGTGATCATGTGTAATTTGGTATATGATGTTAACGCTTACTTGTTTATTTCTCTAAAGGTAGCCCATGTGTGGTTGATCTTTTGTTTTAGCCAAAATGAATTGAAGTTAAGATTTCTATACCAGCTCATTTGTAAAGCTTATTTGGTTACATTTTACTTAATTGTAATTTACATTTATGTCCTCGTGGGATGTGGGATCTTTTCGATTGCTATTTTAATTTTGCTACTTGATCATGTTGTGGATTATCTGAAATTTCATCTTCAAGTCTTCTGCTCGCCTCGTAGGCGAATTGAAATCCACTTTGTGCAGGCAGACTTAGTAGAGTGGAAATCTTCTAAGTCATTTTGTTGCTGGTATTTGTGACAGGGGTGCATCAACTTCCTGAGTTTGTGACAAGCCTCAATCCAGTGAGGGTAAGTGGGTTTTTGTTTTACTTTTCTAGGCCTTGAGGGAAATTTTTTTTGGTTTTGTTAGGTCATTAACGCACCTGTAAAAATTGCATAACGTTTCTTTTGAAGATTTCCTTTGCACAGCAGGACATTTTTAGTTGCTGTGGAAGGTGATACAACCTCAAGATTTCCATTCTATTCTCAATCAAATCACCTGGCTTTGAGGATTTATCTTCGTTCCAAGTGAAATTTGTGGTCAATCTGTGAAGGATGGGGTATATGCTGTACATCTAAGCCGCTTATCAACATTGCCGTTGTTCAATATAAATTTTTTTATTTTAAAAGAATTAAATTTAATCTAATTCCTATATTTACATTTTGTATTTTATCTTAGTTCACTTAAATGCATTCCGATGAAGTTGATTGTGTAGGCTTTAGCAGCTTGATTCAAAATCTTTTATTTTTTAATTAAAAATTTAAAAAACTTAGAAAGTGTGGATTAAAAGGAGTGTTTGATTTTTTTTGCATAGTTTGTTGCAGATTCTCCGTTTCCTTTTTACAGTGCTGTAAATTCTGGGATCTGGATTTCATGGTAAGTCTGTTTTTCTCTCACTCTTAGTTAACATTTCATGAGTTTCTGTTTCAAAAATTGTTTTTTTTTCTGATGTATAATTATGAATTTCTCTACTAAAAAATTTGAATTTTGAATTTAAATTGTATATTTCCATTTTATGTATGATTTGAATGGTTTAAGTGGCGCCCAATTAGTTGCTTGAATTTCTTTGTTTTTTTTAAATATATGTATTAACTATTTTTGGGTGTTTTATTGTATGTATAATCTCCTTATCTTCGCTCAAGGCCATCCACTGAGTTTTAGCCGGCCTAAGACCAGCAGCATCTTAGTTAAACTGGAGTTCATCAATATTGTAACGCAAGGTTACGTTACAAACTTCGTCTGCCATTGTCTAAAGATATGGATGCAGTTGCTATCAGCTGTTAATAAATTAAATTGCTTTTTTATTTTATCCTATCGTTATTAATTACAATTATCTCTGTTTCTTTGTAGTTTTCCAAAAATGTATAATACTGTTGGTTAATTTTTAATTTTTTTTTATTTTCATATGAAAGAAGAATAAGAAAACTTAGAATGTTGAATTGAGAAGTTGTGTTCCGTAAGTTAGTTTGTTACAGGTTTATTCCATCACTGCAGTATAGGCCTGTGTTCCAGCAAGGAATCTTCAGTAAATTTTTTTTTAACTTCTTAATCCTCAATTCTTAAGTTGTACATTCTAAATATGTCAGAAATATTTTTGTGGTTTGAAAAGTAATAATTTTAACATTTGGATAGTTTAAGATTTTTGTAATTTTTATTAAATCTTTGTATTGTAGAAATTCTAGATTTTTCTTATTTTTCAAAATTTTATTATTGCATTGAAAAGACTTTCAAAATTTTTCTTACAACTTTATTTATTCTTGCTATTGAGATTAAATATGTTTATAAATGCTTTTGAATTTAGTTTACATTTAAGATCTTGTAACACAAGATTACGTTACACAGTTAATGATTTTGACAATTTAAAGTTATCATAAAAGATTACCTTAAGAACGTTTAAATTTTGAGAATTCTTTTAATAATAAAGAAGCTAGAGATGGAAAATATAAATCACCATTTTTTTTCTTTTTTTTTAGCAGAAGTCAAAAATCACACAAATTAAATTTCTTTTGTTGATTATTAATCAGCATAAGATTTAGCTAAAAGCTGAATTTCAACTTGCACTTTATTTCCTATAATAAGCGATGCTGAAGCTTGAATTTAAATCATCTTGTGCACCCTTCGGCCTCCTCGATACGTTGAGATGGAAACCCTGGTATGCCAATAAAAATTCTTTGTCGACAAAAATAGCAACTGAAAGATACCTTTAGAATTAATAAATTCTTTTAGTTAGATCACCTTTTGTAACCCACGTCAAGGAATCTTTAAAACAAAAGATCTCATCCAAAGCTCGGTAACATTCCATCCCAACTTAAATAAATAAGTTCGTAAGTTCATAGAATTAACAATTTGTTTAAACAAACATTTGTGTACAAATGCAAGTTAATGTAGTGTTTGGCATGGTAGATCTAACAAACTTTTTGTTTTCCTAAATAGGAAATTTCCTAATAGTCCAGTGAATGGAAAACACAACTGACCATTGTTATTTCAAACAACATAAATACATACCTGCCCAAGTAGTAAACAACCACAACACAAGCTTATACAAATATATAATTTGCAGCTATTGCCATGTGTAAAAAAAGAGATAAATTGGGGGAAATATATCCATAATAAACATCTTTAAATACCATAAATGAAAGTGTATATTCTTTTAATTGCTCATTACTCATTATCTCTTGCAACTTTCTAATATAAAGTTCCCTTTCTTTTAAGACCAAAGTGTGATAAGTGAACCTTGAAATGTACTAAATTTCAGTAAATTCTAGAATTCCCTCAAAGATATTGGCTTAAATAAAATAAAAATGAAAAATATAATATTGCAAAAGCAATAAATGGTTGGATTAAAGAAGGTTTTTGTTTGTTTGTAATGTTATTTATGAAAATGCATTATGTATGTTTTTATTTTCACTTATTTATCTACCCAATTAAATCTAAAATTTTTCAACTTTAGGTTTAAAAACTTTCATGCATTAGTAATCATGAATTTCGGAACAAGAATGTTAATTATATTTGATTCTTAGATTAGGTTAGTGTGTTCATTATTATTTGCATATTTATGTTCCATTTAAATAATCTCCTTATAGTCTGTTTATTGAAGACAATATTCTTGATTGATTACCATCATTTGAGATATGAAAGTAAATACTCAGAAAAGATTTAAATGGAAAATTTTTCCAATTGTTATGTAATCTGAAGCATCCCAAGAAAATCAGAACAAAATATGATATTCAATAGGTTGTTTTGAAAATTTCTTCTTAAATATCTCTTAATGTACGTACTTGAAGTTTTAAGTTACATCTTGCATGTTAACATGTGACCTTTCCTGCATGATTTATTTTAAAAGTGCCAGAGGGCTTATTTATTTTTTCTTTTACTAATTCAATATTCTTCAATGAACAATAAAAGTAAATATTTTTATCTAATGCGTAGATGACTTAATATAAAAGTAGTAATGTCATTTTCAAAACTGGTTTTTCCTGTTTTTCGTTTTTACTTTTAAAAATTACCTTTTAATAAGGAACAGAAATTGATCGCACATCTAATCATGTTTAACATCCCCCTAATATTACTAGGTAATATTTAGTTTTCTGAAGCCTTAAAAAATTGAGGTGTTATCTTACTTTGATACCCTCTTATACCTATTGATAGCCTTTGCAAAACATAATTGAGATCACATATGTAACTAAAAACATGTTTAACTCAATAAAATTTCATTTTTAAATATAAAAACAGTGGCATAATTTATAAAATTCAAAATAATTTATTGAAAAATGAAATTTAATTTTAAACTTAACCTAAATTTTAATTTTGTTTGTCAATTTAACAACATAAAATCATAGCCTTCTTTGTTTTATGTAATTTAGAAATGAATCCAACATTCTTTACAGATTTAAAACTTTACAAACTATTACAATAAGAGCAAAATAATAATGAATAGAATCAAGAATTATATGTATCACTTTTTATCCAAAATACAAACAATTTATTATATTTGACTACAAAACTATAATTCTCGAAAAACAAAGAACATTCAAAGTGACGTTATATTAATTTACAGTAATCCTGCAGTTTAAAGCTTCAAAAGTGCACATATCACAAGTAGTACAGTAGGTAATATCTTTTTGTTCAATAAAGTTTCTTAGAAATTTTTTAAATTTATTATGAGAATTACACTAACATATTTCCATAAGTTTGCTCTAAATTAGATTTACATATTCATGCATGTACACATTTGAAACCCTAAACGACGAAGATTATCAAAACCACATACCTAGGAGAAGAATGAGTACTACTAATTGGTGAAGTTGGCACGCTATCAACACCTTCAGCCGCTCCTTCTAATGAAGTAAATCCAAATGAAATAGGTCCTGAACTTCGTCCCATATTCAGTCTTCCAGCATTAATTCTTCCGGCTTCCGCTCTTTCATTCGCTAACTGCTGTCCTGATAACAGTAACTTTGTTCGTTCCATATAATCCATGTGTGTTTTAAAAAGCTCAGTGTAACGTTCGTGTAATTTTGCATATTCCTTTTTTAATTCAGTCTCTCTTTCTTCTAAACGACCAGCATGTTCCATTGAATTTTTATGTTTCAATTCGAGCATACGAACAATACTTTCAAGTGCTTCCAGTCTAGCTGAAAGTTCTTTACGTTCACCTACAACCAAATAACAACCATTTTAGATTTCTCTTGAACTTATTTTTCAAAATACCACTACCTTCTGCCGCATCTTCAATTTCCAACAATTTCTGCTCTGATGTTTTCCTGGCTCCTTTTTCTCTTTCATATTGTGTAACTAGTTGTTCGTTGTCTTCACGTAATAATTCTAATTCAACATCTTGTTCCTGTCAATGAAATAATAAGTTAATTATAACTATGTGGTAAGCATAAAAATGAATAGTGTACCTGATTTGCTTGATATGCAGCATCAAGACATTCCAAGACATTAACTAATAATGGCATTAAAGTTTTCACAACATCCTCATCGTATCGTGCGATCATGCGTTCAAATTCCTGATAAATACTACCAGCTAATGACTGAACTTTCTCTGACATGACAACATGTGAATCTTCATGTGTACCATAAACGGTCTCATTGCCAATTCCTCCACCTGCGTCTTGGAGTTCCATCATTTATAAAGATTCTTTTTAAACCACCTTTACTTTGCCAACACAGTAATGGAACGACTCATCACAATTTAACGCGCCCTCCTTGATTAGAAATAAACGGTTAAACTATTTTAAAATACATGTGTGTAAAATAATTTTTGGTGTAGGTTTCCCTGTTGCACTTTTTTGTTACACCCACTGGCTTTTTTTTGACAAGCCCTGTCACATTTCGTCAGCTGAGCTTGCAACCATCTTTTTCACTACTTTTAATGATACTCTTTTTTCGTGTTGTGTTTCCCAATATTTGCGCAGCGAATAACGCAGTGGAACTGCGCATTTTCAGCAATAAATACAAAATCACCAGAGGTGTATCCGGTATATCTGATGACACTACACAGGATCGAACTAAAAAAAATTGCAGCTTGCTATTGGTTAACAATGTTATAATTAAGCAGGTTTTATAAAATTATTTTTTGTTAAACTAATAAGATCGTTTTTTTTCTGAATAGTTGACAATGGTAACATTTTTAATATTAGAACAACTCTGCACACTCATGCACATTTCTGTGGATGCACAGAGTGGTGATGACAAACTAACCTTCAAAATTATAAGTATGCTATCAATCTGCCACTTTAACAATTAATATCCTGAACAGTGTTGCTAATCAAACGATTATCGTATGAATAAAAAATAATTATTCGTCCGACAATTCTTAAAATTAAAAATAAAGACACATTTATGTAAAAAATCAGTCGTTTAAGTGCCAAGATTATCAATAAAAATATTTCTTATTATAGGTAACATAACCTTTTTTTTTTTTTTACAAGTGGTCGGGGAAAATCTGCACGGCAGACACCTGTCAGTCCGTACTGTCAGGTAGTGCGGGGTTGGCGGCCCGCTAAAAACCCCTATCCACATAAAGCTATTGTCACTTGCACCGGAACCGCGCTGACGTCATAGTCCTGCCAAAGCCGGGCCAGGCGCCGTCTTTCCCGCAAAACTACAGGCCGATCTCGCTTCTGCCTGTGGTGGGAAAGATAGCCGAAGGCGTCGTGCTGAGACGACTTCAGCATGAACTGATTGAGGGAAACGTTCTCCAGGACGAGCAATTCGGCTTCCGAGCCGGTCATTCCACCGTCCACCAGATCCTGCGAGTCGTGGAACACGTCACGGACGCTTTTAACAAGCGGCAGTCGACCGGTGCGATCTTCTTAGACGTGTCGAAAGCTTTCGACAAAGTCTGGCACCAGGGACTCCTGCACAAGATGCTGGATGCGAACATCCCACGCGCGCTCGTTCAGCTGGTGGCGTCTTACCTCCGGGACAGACGCTTCCGGATCAAGCTGAACGGTTCCAGATCGTCGTCGAGGTCGCTTTCCGCGGGTGTCCCCCAAGGATCTCTCCTCTCTCCGGCGCTCTTCAGCATCTACGTGCGAGATCTCCCGATGACGCCCCATACGAAGCTCGCTTTGTACGCGGATGATACTGCCCTGCTGGCAAGCTCCGTGGCACCACGACTCGTCATGCGATATCTGCAGACGGCTGTCGAGGACCTCGAAGAGTGGTTTCGAACCTGGCGGATCGAAGTCAACTCCGATAAGAGCACTGCGATTTGGATGACTAGACGACGCCACCGTCCCGACGGCGACGTCGATATGTTCGGTCGCCCGATTTCATGGAGGACGGAAGTCAAATACTTGGACGTCACCCTTGACGCTAGATTGACTTGGGCTTCTCACATCGATAAGTGTGCCAGTCGCGCGAAGGCGGTCTCGGCCAAGCTAAATCCCTTAATTAACCGACGAAGCAAGCTCTCCTCCGAGAACAAGCTGAGGTTATATAAGGCGATCGTCCGTCCGACTATGACGTACGCAGCTACGGTCTGGGGATACGCCGCGACATCACACGTGAAAAAGCTCCAGGTCATCCAGAACAAGGCCCTGAGAATGGCATTCGACGCGCTCTGGTATGTTCGCAACGACCAGTTGCATGAGGACGCCGGGCTAGTCACAATAACGGACTTCATCAAGGAGTCCGCAGTGCGCCTGTATGATTCGCTCGCGGATCACACAAACCCCCTCATCAGTGCGTTGGGAGACTACGACGAGGCCGAACGCCACCGTCACAAGCGCCCTCGAACAATACTGCTCCCGTGAGTGGTGGAGCCGCCGCGTTTCTAACACGGCAACGCAACTAACTCTCTTGCGGTAAAATTTGAGAACTTGAGATGACGGAGGTAGAGACTTGTTTAGGTACTCCATACAGCCATGAAGTTCATCGTTCATCGTTCATCGGAACCGCGCTAGCATTACTTCAGTGCAATGCGTTTAAGAGTGCTTGGATGTTCGGCGCTCTGGTGTTTGCCATAGTCGTATTATATTTAATGTTCTTGAACTCTTTCTACCGTTATACACATTCCTTATTAATCCTCTCTTTGATTTGTAGTATTTCCCTAATCATAGCTTGTATTAAATTCCAGTATTCTTCCTTCTCCAACATGATGTCGATTATGTTGTCTGGATTTATATCTCTTTCTAACTTGTTGTTTAAATCTATTCTACGTTCCTCCCATCTTCTGCAATAAAATATTGTATGTTCGGCATCGTCCTTGACGTTGCAGGCTATGCATCTGTCATTATCTCTTTTTTTTTTATTCTGAACAGATACGCTCCATAACTCCCGTGACCTGTCAGAAATTGTGTCAGCCAGTATTCCACGTTCCCGTGCTTTTTTTCATACCATGGCTTTATATTTTTAGTTAGTCTTCTAGTCCAAGCAGCAATGTTTTCTTCGTCCTGCCATCTTTCTTGCCATTTTGTTAATGCATCGTTTAATATGTCTTGTTTGTTAATCTCTTTATCTCTAAACCTTCTACTTCTTTGTTCCGCCATGATTTCTATAGGTATTGTTTGTGCTATTACCTGCGTCGCCACCGCTGAGACCGTTGAATAAGCAGAGCTAATACCAATACACATTTTCCTTTGTGTCGATTCCAATTTGTTCCTATATTTTTTATACTTGAGGGAGTTTTCCATTCGAGGTCTTGATGCTGGGGATTGTGGCATTGTTCTTCAGAGGAAGCTCCAACACTTTGATCTGGTGTTGAATTTGTACTAGATAGAAATAATACATTTTTGTAAAACAGAAAAGTTTTGGATTAGTTTTTCAGTCGATACCAAAATAAGATATTAGTAGGCGATCAATGCTGCTTTTATTCCTTGTAAGCTGCCATCCAAATGGAAGAGGATTGGGAGACAATGCAGAAACTTCTTTACCTTTCCTGCACACTCCTTTTGCCACTCCAATGTTAGAAAAAACAGTTTGGTTCGCCTTGTAACATAACATAACCTAACCTAACCTAATCCAACCTAACTTCACATTGATTAACCTATTTTCAAATATTTTCAGTTGTCTTGCATAGAAAATCTCATAAGCAATTTTCATTTTTAAAGAATTCAAAATCTTTTTATTTTTTGACTTAGAAAATTGAGACCGGTCTTGGTTTACTCGTCTCGTCGTGGGCTTTCAGAAAAACTATAGGATGAACACTTTATCTAGAAAGAAATTTTCTTATAGAAATTTTTTAATGAAAAACGTAGACTTTCGGGAAAACTACAGAAACTCCCCAAAAAACTTGAGGGCCTAAACCGAACTTAAGCCGCACTATATCTTGTACTGCAAGACTACAATTCCTATACATTATCATTGATATACAAAATACAAGAAAACTTACTTGGGTCTTCCTATTAGCAGTTGTACGAAAAATGGAAACCGTCTCTTTTCAAGAAAATGCCCCCCAGAAATCCTGTCTGTTTCTCCGCAAATGATGCTTTACCAATCAAATTAAAATTATTAAATAAAATAATTTTTTCATTGTTAACACTTTTGAATTGACACTTCGTATCCTGAATGTCAAAATTCACAAAGTCTCTTTTGATTTATCCGTTTATTATTTTATACTTACTTACACTTCATTCCAAATTTATATTACTTACATTTCTTTATTAATGAAATAATCGTACATTATTGACAAACGCATTTGGAGGATAAGGATGGAGTTCCTAAATACCAATTAACCAATAAATATAAATAAATTTAACTGTTACATTGAGGGACTCTAGGCGACATTGGTAACTTTTGCGAGTTTTGCAGTTTTGTTCGTTTATAACAGTGTATTCTACTTACTTAAAGACTTATATAGGGTGTTTTGTTTTCTTGAATTTTATTTTACATTATTCTTGTAATGTCTGTACAGAGGGCGTAAGCAAACTTTCATTGTATCTCCTGTTTACGTTGTTTTTAGATGAGATCTGACTGTAATTCCCTTTGCAAAATTAAAGTTCGAGGTCTTGATGCTGGGGATTGTGACACTGTTCTTCAGAAGAAGCTCCAACCCTTTGATCTGGTGTTGAATTTGTACTAGATGAAAATAATACATTTTTGTAAAACAGAAAAGTTCAGGATTAGTTTTCCAGTCGGTACCAAAATAAGATATTAATAGGCGATCAATGCTGTTTTTATCCCCTATAAGCTGCCTGCCAAAAGGAAGCGGATTGGGAGACAATGCAGAAACTTCTTTACCTTTCTTGCACACTTTTTTTTGCCACTCCAATGTTAGAAAAACAGTTTGGTTCGCCTTGTACAGTGTGGTCCAATTTCGATGGGATTAAATGGGTAAATTTCTTATTAGCGCAGATAAAAAAACCGCTTAGGCACTCGTGACCTCTTTTTTCTTGCATATTCCATTACCGTTGCCAGAAATAAGCTGCCGTCTTTTGTTTTTTTCCTAGAGAGAAAAAGTGCAAAAGGGCCGATTTCTTCAATTTGCTGTAACTCCTTTATTTTCGAAGCTAGAACAAAATCATCACTTAAAGTTTAATTTCTTGAATGGTCTATTTAAAAATTCAACTTTGAGTTACAGCACCGTTATGAAAAGGGCTAAAAAACAACGACTGACGGCATTGAATTCTACGTTAAGAAGTGCCTGAACAATGCTTAAATGATTTTGTTCTAGTTTCGAAAATAAAGGAGTTACAGCAAATTGAAGAAATCGGCCCTTTTGCACTTTTACTCTCTAGGAAAAAACAAAAGATGGCAGCTTATTTCTGGCAACGGTAATGAAATAAGCATGAAAAAAGAGGTCACGAGTACCGAAGCCGTTTTTATTTATCTGCGCTAATAAGAAAGTTGCCCATTTAATCCCATCGAAATTGGACCACACTATACAGCAATGCTTTCTTTACCGTTTTGGATTAGAATAAATCATTTACTATTGTTGAATTGGAAATGCCAGGAACGAGGTACCTTTAGAAGTTGTTTCGCATCCGTTCTCCAGTCAAAAATGATCTATTGGCCAGTGCTTCTAAGTGTTGCATGTTGTTTGACAATTTCATCGAATTCATTAGGTTTTACAATAGCGAACTTCTTTTTTATGCTTTTTTCAATCCAACCAAACACTCGATCTGGAGGCATAAATGAGTGGTAAATCATTGGATAAACTAATTCTAGCTTTGAAATTATCTTTGGGGCATATCCTTAGGAGCCATGATGGTAACAGTTCCATATAGATAAATGATTACAATTTTCCTGTTGTTAATGGTAGTTCTAAAGGACGCCTAGATCTATTCCATGTTGTGGCTTATATAATTAGCTAGAAACTGATACAGCCAAAGATTCAAATGCAATAGCTTCGGCAGTACACCACTTTTTAAAGCACTTTACTTTTCAAGAATCAACTACTACTGTGCGTCTCTTTGCCGATGGCTGTAGAGGCCAAAACAAAAACAGTACCATGATTGCAATGCTTTTACCGACTAAAGTATCACGCTTGATCTGGTAATTTAGGTAGAGTCATTTTTTTTGACAGTCAAAGAAAGTTTCTAAGTATTTAGCTTCTAGTTTGAAAAAAAGCAGCCGCTTTCAGTTTATGCATTTTCTGTTTGGTTATAATGCGTTATTTCGTTCTATCTTTCCCTGGAAGAACAAGGCACAATAACTTTATTACTCTGAACAGTTTGAACTGCATCCATACTTGCTGCAAGTAAATTAAAAACTGTCCACGACAATAATAAGCATTTCAACAGTGTGTATGTGCAGATCACATGACAAAATACAAAGATGTCTATTGGTCAAAATGCAAAGAGATACTTTTGTCACTAATCTGTCAAAGCAAAGAGTTTTGCATCTAACGCAACATTTTTGTATTTTATTTTCGTATCAAAGAGCAACCTTTGGTCTAAAATAATGTCACCACAAAATTCCTTGAAAAATTTGCTTTTCAGGGACGCATTTAACTCATTTTTGAAAATTTTTTTGAAGAGGGAGTTTTGCATCTATACGCCTCATATAAATGATGCTTTTTATGTCAAAACAACTTCGACATTCCTTCTTGAAGCTTGAAGGTTACGTTTTCCATAATGTATTATCACAGATTAAGTAAAAGTCAGATATTTCATTGCGACAGATTTGTGGATTCTATTTCTCTCTCTTTCTAAGCAACTCCCAGAGCTTGCGATATTGACATGTACCGCACCGCTTGGCATGCACTTTTCATAAAACGCGCGTAAAAGAGTAGGCGTGGTAAATTCTCAGAGCTGCAAATGTAAATGCGCAGAGAGAAAAAATAAGAACATTGGTGGTATAGGGAGTAAAATATCTGACTTTTATTTAATCTGTGGTATTACCTAGTATGTTGTAAGATACTTTTCAAATTTGCAAATGTCAAGTAACTTTTGATTTGTCTGCCTGATGAGTATGAAGTAGTTAAAATGCAAAAAAGCAACAACATGGTTTCCAATATAATAAAAATGTAGTCACATAGCTTCCAACTTAACGAATCAAAAGCAATCCTCATCTAAAATCAATGTGAATGATTATAACTATAATAATAATTTTTCCTGTGTTAAAATTATACCGTGGTCTTGGTAAGTTAAAACATCCTGACCACAATGACGATGGTATCAGAGCTAGAACTGTTTTTTACCAAATTACAACAATTAAACACGTTATTTCACTAAAAACACTTGTTTTTTACCGACTTTTACGGTTACCGGTTGGATAGATTTGGATTAAGCTGCAACATACTTATTTTAATGTTTGGTAGTTAATTTATTAAAAATCTAAAATGACCACCAAGTTAGAAATATGACTGGTTTCAGCCCCGATAAAATCAAGGCGACCCAACAAGCAAGCTAAATACGCCTGGTGCTTATTTTGCCGTTTATCTGCTTACACATTTTTAGATACAAGAGATACAGAGATTGAAACTTACTGGTTTCTGAATTTTGCTTCAATTTAATTCTTTTCTATAATGTTTTAACTTCTAGGTTCTTTAACTAAACTTAAACGTACTCTATATTATGTAATAAGTGTTAACTATCAATTTAAAATTCCAAATCAAAAGCAATGCGGACAAACTCAAGTTGGTTTGTACCACTGTCGTAGTGGGTCTGGAGATAGGATTCTTTGAGTCAGAAAAGCGCAAACCTTTGCAGTTTTGAGGATGAGCTCTCAGAGTAGATATTTTTATGCAGTTTTAGAACCAGAAGTGGGACAGTGGCGATCCGTGATTTAATTTCAGGGCCTTGATTGGTTAATATTTCTTTATCATTTAACAATTGAAACCAATCACGCGGTCTCTGCTTACGGTTCTTAGACAAGACGTTTGCCACTTTTGAATACGCCAACGCAATAATAATAATAATGTGGCATATTTTGCTACGGTATCGGATTACAGCCTACAATTAAGAACCGTGGACCTGGCCTACCCTGATAAGTTAGTGGATTCTAGATCACTTCCGTTGATGAAAAAAATAGCTAAAAGTTGTGAAATGGGTAATACTGATAGAAATTGTTTAGAATGTTAGGCTAATAATAATTTTGTTTCTTTTTTGAGCCAACAGCAATAGACTTACAGTTAGTAAATTTTCTGCATTTTGTAGGAAGATAATTGTGAAAGAGGGTTCATCTCGGTTTAAGGTTTCCTTCAATCGGTGCCTGATCAAGTGCCTTTGTCACTACGTATCCCTATCAAGCTACAAACTTTCACCAGATGAGATGCTAAAAAAGGTTCAAGCCTAGAATCTTGCTAGATATGGTTCTCTTTTACCTCCGCAGCTGCTCGATCAGACTGCTAGGGTTAGCTGCAATGAAATCGGTGAACTTCTGTTCCACGCTTTAGTAAATGAATGTTGTCCGCCAATAGGGGAAAATCAGCAACCGGAGCTAAACTTTGTCAGAATGTATCAAAATGATGTAAGAAAATAGGTGATCATCAACTACAACCAATGTTGCTAGAGCTAGCTATAAATCTTTAAATCTGGAGGTTTATAAGATTTATGATTGTTTCTGACGTTGTTTTACTTTTGTGGCAACAGTGTGATCACCCTCAAACTAGTTTTTTAAATCTCCAATAGAGGTCGCGATGATCTTGTTTTCAGTGTTTTTCTCCAAATACACGACCAGACGAATAGAATAGGGAGCAAATAGGCTCATAAGGTATGGCACATTGGCTTGAGGCGAATTAAAATGAAGTGGGTGCATTTGCTTATGAAAAACTCGTGTCACAGACTAACTACGTAATTATCGAAGAAGAGGGGTTGGGAGTTGCGTTACAGATACGTAACGTTTCACAGGTAGGAGTGTGCCATCTAAGATTTTGAGGTTGCGTGCGTTGGAGCAAACACAACGACATCTCTATTGTGAAGTTAACCCTGTATCCTGATGGTATCTCTTCAAATTAACATGCTTTTTTTTTGTTTAGATGTGTTCATTTGTTTACGAGAAATAAAAGAAATCTTTAAAAAAACATTTGCTGTGTATTATATGTCAATGATTTTGAGAGAAGTAAAAGTCAATTCATTTAAAAGCAAGGCAAGGATAAAAATTTTATTGCCCATTTCACCTTACATTAGTACAATTTTTGGCGTGCTTAAAATCGACATATGTACATAATATGTAAGGTACCTTGTACTTGTCATTTCTTGTGTGAATTTCATTCCAAACACTAAAAAAGTGGATGTAGAGCTTATCCTTTTTGAAATATTTACTTATTCAAGTGTGACTTCTTGCACTGAAGTAATTTTAAATTCCGGAAATGTCAGCGGCGGCCCGTGATCTAACTTTAGGGTAGACCAGGACTGTCTGATTGGTTAATTTCTTTATAATTTGAAAATTTAAACAATCACACGGTCCCGGCCTACCCTGAAGTTCGCCGCCACTAGGCAATGTAATTTTATGTTGATTAAAAGAATATTTAGATACCTTTACAATTAAGTAGGTTAAGTAATTACTTCTCAATTTAATTTAGCATTTTTGCTACCATCAGAGGCGTAACAGTTAGCTTGGATCTAGAGTCTCTATACAGGGTGTTACTTAATGTTATACCCTCGACACGCTGAAAGTTTAATTGTCATTAAAGTAAATGACCATTTAGATAAATTACCATTTCTATTGCTAGCAGACACACACTAAGCAGTATTAAAATTGTGAGTTTGGGCAATGATGTGACATTGGCACACGACAACTTATGATTTTGACAAATATAAACAACAACTTAACCTCGCTTTTTCTTCAATGAAAGGTTTTAACATTCGAATTTAAATGGACGCAGATGGGTTTTTTATTTATAATTAAAAGCATTGTAAAATAGCATATAAAATATTATCACCCATTGAACTCACAGAACGTTGTCGTATATCAGCTGAGTGTGAACGGCCATAAGTATTCACACCCCGCGCAATTCAAAAATGAAGGCGATGTTTACCGACCACTGCAGATTGTGTTTCTCGAAACCACATCGGAATTTCAATCACCATTTCGTATAAATGGTATTTTAAATGATCATTAAGAAAATGATGAAGTGACATACACCAAAATAAATTCCCAATTTAGGGTTAATGATCCTTAAACTCTCAGTGTGTCGAGGGTATTATGTACTTATTTTAATGGATGATTCTTGGGCCAATTCTAAGTCGAAAAGTTTATATAAATGTATGTCCTAAAATGCTTGGTTTTCAATATACAGGGTGTTGAAGTTCTTATTTTTTTTGACAAATTATCAACACTAGATAAGAATAAGTGTTCATTAAGAAAAAGAATAAAAAAAAACAACTTAATTATATGTAAAAGGTTTTCGCTTAGAAACAAGTTGCAGATATCCACGTAATGAGTAATCTCGGTAATATTTTAATTATTTTCTTTAAAATAGTAAGCTAAATAAAAAAAATAAAAAAGGCCTTTTTTGTTTATAGTTGAATGGTAATTAATAATAAAATAATACTTTCGAAAAAAATCAGTGACGTAACAATTCTTTTGTTAAAATTATATCGGAACGCAGCCATATCTACGCCACTGTCAAAAAGTGTTTTTATACCATAAAAATCTATACTAAAATCTCAAACGGTTTTCGAAATTTTTGGTAAAAACCGAAAAAAAATAAAAACTTCAAACACCTTGTATATCAAAAATCAAGCATTTATATGAAGTTTTCAACTTAGAATTGTCCAAGAATTACCCATTAAAACAAGTGCATAACATTAAGTAACACCCTGTATTATAAAATATATAGGGTGTCTGAATATTACACCGAAAACTCTTGACTGTAGGTTTGGCAGATTAAATAGAGACGATTTATCAAAAAAATGTATAAGTAAGTTTTTAGTTTTCGAGTTATAGCTTCTAAAACATAAAACCGGTAATACAAAATTAAACGTTAGAATAACATACTAGCTTCATTTGTTTTAACAAAAATGCGCCGTGTTTGTCCGCCACCTCGAATTTTTTGTATCAGTAACGTAAACAACGCGGAATTGAGTGTTTTAAAGAATCTCGATTTTCTCGAAAATGTTTAAGTTTACGAAAAAATCGCAAGAGAAAAAGTTTTTTATAAACTGAGGTTGCTTTTATGTGTTCACATCAAATTTGTAAAATGTTTGCCGTACAAAAAGTTCTGAGTTTTTCAAAAGTAGCATATTCATGAAAACTTGTGTTACGATTTGTAAATTTCGACTATATTTTAGCATAAGGACCCCCCTAATGGCACCCAATAGCATATCAAGTTTGAAGAAGATTCATTGATTCAATTGGACATAGTAAAGAAATAACCATCTTTTTCCATCAACTTTGAAGTGTTTTAACTCAAACACTAAAAACTTTTTACTTACCTTTTTTTGATAAATCGTTTTTAGTTAATCTGCCAAACCTAGTCAAGAGTTTCCGGTGTAATATTCGGACACCCTGTATACAGGGCTCTACTTGAATCTAGAGTTCCCGTACAGAGAAATCCAAGCCCAGTAGGTGCATAGGGAATTGCATTGATTGGAGAGAGTACATTGGAGTCATCTGTAGTGGAAATGAGTAAGCGCACAGCAAGCGCTTGCTTATGTTGCGAGCAGCAGGAGTGATTTTTGCTTCTATCTCATTTCCACTATAGGTGACTCCTGGTACTCTGCCTAATCAATGCAATTTCCTATGCACCTAGTGGGCTTGGACTTCCCTGTATATCTTTTAACATATAAGATATACCGAATAGACCATTAAGATCAACACAACTTACACAAAATTCAGTTTGTTTTCCTCCAGCAGATAAATTTGACAGTCAAGTGGGCTAATTTTAAACTGATTTTAAATGTTCTACATGCATTCATGTTGGTGTTAATGCTGTATTTTTAGGTATTTTATTTAGGAGTTTTCCTTTTATTAATCAATTTGTAGAATGGTAGAATCACAGATACAGTGTTTAAATGTTACCATTTTCTAGCATCTCAAAAACTATATAAGTTGTTAAATAAAACTTTCTGTAGAAGTATTGCTGTAAGCAACATATCGTTTTATAAAATCTTGTAACTGATTTATCCTGGAAACATACGCTGCTTGTAAAACACTTTACTATAAAATATTTCACATTTTAAAAAACTCTGCGTGCAATTTTACAAATGAATTGCTAAACAGAAAACTGAGATACAGGTAATAATGTGGCAAGATACTGGAAGTTTAAAGTAAATATAATCAACTACCAGCACCGTAACAATAAAAATTCAGTTTTTTGTGCCCTCCAGCAGATGACCTTTAATGGCAAAGTGACAGCATTCTAAAAAGGCTAATATCTGTTGAAAATTACGTTACAATATAATGGTTAACATCTCATTTTGAGGCAACCTCTAATTTTGCTTGTGTTCAAGAGTAGTTAGCACGATGACGTGATGCCAATGATAAAGCTCCTGAATACAACCATTGATTAAAATGGTTAAATAACTACACGTAATAAAAATTTACCATTGTATTATTTAAATATTAAATAATAGTGTAACACAACTGCATGTTTTTAAAAATAATTACATCTCAATTTGAAGATGTTTCGGTAGATAAGTTAATTAAAAAGAAGAGATCCCTAAAGTACAGCTAATACCTTATACCCGCTTGCACAGAGTGTTTTTAAAGTCATTATTAGCTAATGTGAAGTTAACTTTAAAGTCTAGTGATCTGATTGAAGAATTCTGAATTGACATCTGAATTCTATTACTTCTGATTAGTCAATCGTGTTCTTAATAACACAGTTAAGAACGCTTTATGCAACTGGGAATTAGTATTTTAAGGTGAAACTTTGAGAATAAAAATTAAAATATGACAATTAAAAAAAGTCTTATTCTAAATTTTATATTAAACTAATTTTCAATTAATCTAACACTATCATCTATAATTTCTATATTACTAATTTTCTTTAAATGTTTGTTAAATTTTTTAACCACCTTTGCATTAGGTTCCATACCAAATAATTTCTGATACGTATTTAAAACCTTCTTCTGTAATTTATCAATGGAAATATTCTTTTTTGAAGTCACTATTTCAAGGATTTGTTTTTTGTAACAAAAATCAGAAGTATTGGAATCCTGATTTTGATGTTCATCTTGAGTTATTCCATTTTTCATCTTCTTCTCTTTTGGAATTTCACTCTCCACATTTGAATCTTTTAATTTCCTCTTCTTCGACTCCATAATATTAACTTGATTTTCATCATTCTGTAAATGCCCATTTTCAGTTTTTTTCTTCTTCAAGCTTTCAACATTATTTCCTATATTTCCTTTAAGACTTTCATCATCAATTTCATTTTCATCTACATCTTTAGATTTTCTTTTCTTTTTCTTTGAACTATCAGTAGTAGGCATTTGTTCAGTATTTACCACTTCGCTGTTATCTTCCTTATTTTCATTAGGATTTTCTGACTTTTTCCTTTTCTTCTTAGATTTCTCCATAGAATTTCCATTAGTAAGTTTCTCCTCTTCATTTGGTTTCTCAGTAGTTGTAGTTTCACTTTCATGATCTATATTTTTCTTCTTTTTCTTTTTCTTACCTTCTGAAACTGTTTCAGATTCATTAAGACCATTTTCTTCATTAGTAAGTGATGTCAATTTATTAAATTCTTCAGTCGATTTCTCAATAGTTATCGTTTCATCTTCCTGACTTACATTTTTCTTTTTTTTCTTTTTCTTGCCTTCTGAAACTGTTTCAGATTCATTAAGACCATTTTCTTCATTAGTAAGTGGTGTCACTTTATTAAATTCTTCGGTCGATTTCTCAGTAGTTGTAGTTGCATCTTCCTGGCTTACATTTTTCTTCTTCTTCTTTTTCTTACCTTCTGAAACTGTTTCGGATTCATTAAGACCATTTTCTTCATTAGTAAGTGGTGTCACTTTATTAAATTCTTCGGTCGATTTCTCAGTAGTTGTAGTTGCATCTTCCTGGCTTACATTTTTCTTCTTTTTCTTTTTCTTGCCTTCTGAGACTTTCTCAGATTCATGAAGACTGTTTTCTACATTAGTCTTTTCCTCTTCAGTCTTTTCATCTTCTACATCTTTAGATTTTTTCTTTTTTGATTTACAAATTTCCAAAGTAGTGTCATTTTTAGCTACTTCAATACTTTCTTCTTCATTATTGTCATGTCCTTCACTTTTTGATTTTTTCTTTTTCTTTTTTGGTGGTTCCTCTACATTCGCATCTTGAATGTTATCATTGTCCTTGTTTTCATTATTATTTTCTAATTTCTGTGGACTGGCACTATTCTCATTTGTGGAATTTTCTTGTTGACTCGATTTACGCTTCTCTATCACATCCCATATTTCTTCAATGTCTTTATTCGATGCTTTATTTCCAGAAGCACTCTTCACAAAGTTCTAAGTAAAAACAAAATAAATACAGTAAAATCAATTCATAAATGCCTCCTAATAGTACTTACAATAAACTTAATCTTCTTCCTAGGTACATTTGCAGAAGATGACATAATTGTGTATATCTGCCGCTGACTAGGTTTCACGTTAGTTGCTGAATCTATTACAGATTTTATAATCTCAGTCCACGATTCCTGTTTAACTTCACCTTTCTTCACAATGCCTTTAGGAAATGACCCTTTAGCTGCGTAACGTTCTTCTTCGGTCACGCATTTCACGTGGGCTACATATTCTTCACCCCTAGTAAAAATTAAAAAAATTTAATTGCAAACAAAATATTATTATTATTATTATTATATTTTACTTAAAATCTTTAAAACAGTCCACGCAGGTTAATGATTTTGGTGCTTTTCGGCATGCAGTAAAATAATGCTTTTCGACTTTTGGTTTCTGTAAGCTCTCGCCACAATTATTACACGTAAAGACGACCATTTTAAATAAAATATAATGTAATTGATATGCAAAAGATTATTATACGGTGAAATGATAATTTGACTTAGCACCGCTATGTGTGCACGCTCACGATGCTCACACGCGGACGATTCAAAAGAAAGATTAGTGAGGTTAGTCGATTCGCAGAGGTTATGTTACTACACCAGTTGACAGTAGTTTTGGCACGTTTTAGTAATACTCGCGATACCAACTAATTAACCGGAATAAAACTATACGTAAAATTTTTAGATGATGATTTATCTTGTAATAAAATAGAAAAAAACCGTCTTAACATTAGGAATTGTTATTTTGTAATTGATGATAAATAATAAGCAGTATTGACAATTATAATGGAATAATAAGAATGTGTTTTCTACGTTTTCTATAAATGATGTTAAGAACTTGTGATGGCATCACTGTTATTGAACTTCCAGTGCTATAGCTTACTGCAGTGTTGCCGATTTAGGAGATTTTCTAAAAATTTGGATAGTGGGCAAATTCTTTATTTATTAGTGGGGCAGTAGAAAATCTGGTAAATCGAGTTTTGGAGTATGAAAGATCTAGCAGATCCTCTCATTTAATAGAAATTACAGAACTATCTATAAATGCTATAATACTTAACGAAATAAGTGAGGAAAACTATGATCTACTTGAATGCTGGCAGTTCTGGTTCGGTGTCGTGTTGTGACGACCGTGACGACTTGCGCTTGCGCAGACTTGCGTTTTATATGGCCGTCAGATTGTTGTTAGCGGTATTAGGGTTATTAGCCGGTGATAATTAGTGTAATTGTAACGTTTTGTAAAGCCGTATATTATTGTTATTCAAAAATGGGTGATATAAAATCTTTTCTACATCAATTTTGTCAGAAGAATAAAGCAGAACCGCAATTTGAAATTCGACCAACAGGTATTTTATAAAAGTCATCTTACAAACTAGCTTGTTTTTATTGATTTTAAATAACATTTATCAGGCCCTAAACATAGACAGAGATTTCTATGTGAAGTGCGAGTTGCTGGTTACAGTTACGTTGGCGCTGGAAATTCTACTAATAAAAAGGATGCTCAGAGTAACGCTTCCAGAGACTTTGTTAGTTTTTTGGTTCGACAAGGTCATGTTAATGCTAAAGATGTACCTACTGATTTGGGACTCACTGGAGGTGCTGATAATGGAGCACCACAAGGTATTTACATTTTAATATTTTAAAGATTTCAACTTCTAATCTATTCCGTATTTTTTATAGGAATGCCATCTCCAATGGGACCACAACATTCTGTATTTAAAGAAGGAATGGGTCCATCAAGTTTAGGTGAAGCTTATCGTCCATTAGGTGGTCCTGATCAACGTGATGGACCATGGAATTATATGGATCGAGTACAACAACAGAAAAGAGTGGAGGAAGCAGAAGATTTAGATGTAAACGCACAGATTCATGGAAATTGGACTATAGATAATGCTAAATCAAAATTGCATCAATTTATGCAAGCTAATAAGATTAATGCTGATTATAAATACACACCTGTTGGACCAGATCACACAAAGTAAGTTATAATAATTTATAAATTTGTGAAAGATTTTCTATTGTAGTTAATGGTTTCTGATAGATTTTGTCAGCAAATCCACTTAAAATATAATTAATCTTTTATTTTATGGCAAACCAATTAACTTTAGGTGAAAGTGATTGCTTTGCCCAACTTTTATTGAACTGTGGGGAGTTGTATATGAAGGGAAAAAAAAGGATATTTTACAAATTGAGGTTTTTGCAATGGTATTTAAGATATTCTACACCCTGAATCACGAGGGAATACATTATTGATTTGCATTGCAAGTTCCGATGCTTGCATCAATATGGCGAGTAAAATATGTTGGAACTTGCAACATAAATTAATGATAAGGTTGTAGATTTGTTCTTAGAAAAATGTGAAACTGTTGGTAAGTATCAGAAATTTGTGCATTAGACATTTGAGTTCTTTCAAAATTCTAATGTGCAACTTAAATTTTACTTGTTTTTTTATCTCTCTTTGGAATTTGTAATTGCTGTAAATTAGTTGTTAAATATTTTAGGGCTCTGCACAAAATTGTTTTAAATAAATTTTAATTTTTGTATTTTACTTTATTAAAATGCAATTAAAAGGATGATAACAGAATGATGAATGCTGTAATGGTGATTTTGTATCCAAGATTAATAATTAATTTAGTTGTTTACATCAAGCTGAACATTTACAATTTAATTAATGACATTCAAATATACAAATTGGCAACATGGGCTGGTTTCGCAAAGATTTGATGATAGAGTAATCGTGAATCACTCAGTCATCTTTGAATTTGTTGTTTGTGAAACTAGCCTCGGTACCATCAGCTATTGAGTTACTTAATGTCTGCCATCTAATTTCATGTTTGAATCTCGATTTAAAATTTAAAAATGCACTGAAGGGATTTAAATCTTGACCTGATTTAAGTCTAAATCCTTGACATTTCATTGGTTATACTTCACTTTTTCTAATTGTATATCCAATGAAACGTTGGGGGTTTAGATAGATCAGGTTTAGAATTTAAATTCCTTTAGTGAATCTGGCTATAAATGTTTATCCCCCAGTTGCATAAAGTGTTCTTAAAGATTGTATTTAATACTGTGAGAAAAATATTTTTGTTTTTACGGCAATGCCTAAGAATAAATAACTAGTTAAGCAGCAAACGCCTAAGGATATCAGAAGAGCAGCAGGTAGAACTGAAATATAAGTGAACAAAAGAGGTTGTAGATTTAGGCTTTACACTCCTTGCAGAGAAAATAGTCTAGAATTACGTATTTTCAAAACATTTTTTAACGTGTACTACTTGCTTTGGAGAACGGGTCCATAGCTAAAATTATTTCGAGTAATATTCTGCAATCAGCTCTCCTTTCAAATTTAGAGAAATGGAAACCATTTTGCTCTAATTAAATTAATTGTCAAAAATTGATTAAGTAGGCACATCTTATTCCCACTTTCTTTTTCAATAAAGCCAGGGGGTTGTGACATATAAATTTCCTCATCTGTGTCGCTATTTAAGAAAGCAGTAGTTGCATCTAAATGATTTATTTCTAAATTTAATCTTACACTTAATGCAAAAAGTAATCTTAACATGCTATTAGTCCAGGGAATAGAGGCTGAACAAAGGGCTTTTGCTTGCAAAAAGTTATGTAGTTCTCAGTTTTGGATATGTTGTGTATATCGGTGCCCTAGTGAAAAACCTAAGTTTTCGACCTCGTCGCCCCTGTGTGGGTGCCCTGGGGCCCCAAAAACCATAAAAATTCCGGACTTCAGTTTCTGGATAATATATTTTTACCAATGCATTACAATATTTTTTTATAAGAAAGTCAAAGTTGCATCTGTACTTGATTTTTATAGTAAATATTTCAGTAGTATTCAATAGGATTCGTAGTTTCTGAATGTTACACAAGAGTAATAAAATATAACATTGATTTTCTAATAATAAAAAAAATTAAATTTGCTAAAATACTTAGAAAACTTTTTCGCAGTAGAAGGAAACAAGCAGAAGGTGTCAGTGAAGAAAATTCAGATTCTAATGTAATAAATGCTGTGGTTTCAATGAGCAGGTAAGGAAAGAAGAATGTATACAGTGTGTCCACATTTCAATGCTCACTATTGGGATATCGGAAATTGTAAGAGATACAAAGTCGGTTAAATTAGAAAAGATTTGGCTATTTTGGAGATCAGTTTACTTATGCTTTTGTTTTTTCAAAAAAGTTCACGGATTACTAGATATTTGCTAAAAACAAAATTATCTTATTTTTTTTTAAGTGAAATATCTCAGGAACGAGCAAAGATAGAAAAGAACAGTAAAGAGAATTTACTCCGAAACACAAAAAAATTATTTTTGCGATTGTCTTTTATTTTACTTCAGCGATGAAACGTAAATCCAAATTTTTTCTAATGGAACACCTACTTGATTTCCATATTACTGAACTGCATGCCTTAAATGCTTTTCAGTGATACATGGTTTGACATAGCTATTCTTTTGTTTTACCGAGTTATGAAGTGAAAATTGTAGTGAGAGCTGGCAACATGGTAATGTGACAGCACTTGCTATCTCTCCGCTCGCAAGATGTCCGATAGAGTTGTATGCTGTAGGCTGTATGAAAGATTGTTGTTGTAAGATAATAAATGCTATAAAATAAACTATTCTTATTATTAAGAAGCCTCCCCAAACAAAAATCATTTTTCATCATAGTGTACCATGACATCTTAACACACACAAAGTCATGGATTTTTATCAAATAAATTCATTTGTTATGCAAAAATTGCAAAAATGGGACATTAGCTGCTTATTTGATGCTATCTGTGAATGCTCAGTAAAGTATCTTAAAAGCGTCTTTTTTTTTTGTTTCAGCAATTGTTACATAACAAATGTAATTTATCTGACAAAAATCAATGATTTTCAAATGTTTAAAGCCATGGCACACCAAGCGGGAAATGCTTTTTATTTAAAAAAAATAAGATAATTTCGTTTTTAGTAAATATCTAGTAAGTCGTGAACTTTTTTGAAAAAACAAAAGCATAAGTAAATTGATCTCCAAAATAGGCAAATTTCTTCTAATTTAACCGACTTTGTATCTCTTACAATTTCCAAGATCCCAATAGTGAGCATCGAAATGTGAACACGCTATATACAGGGTGATTCCGAAATAAAGGGTATCCTCTTAAAGATGGATAGCAGTGTGATAGTACATACATTTGCGATAAAATCGGTAGGTAAGAATTGTATAGTTTCTGAGAAAAATGCGATTGAAGTTTAATCGCTAAGCCAAGCCGGTCCTGCTCTCATACTTTTACTTAAGAAAAAATCGATAGGGGTTGACTGACTGTCCTTGTCATTGGCAGGTAGTTCTTGCTATTTATGTGAGGGGTATAATAGTTTATCTGGTTTCTACAATGCCATAAATAACCAGTAGGAACTTTTACTTTTTAATCTGCAAACGGAAAAATATTAAAATTTTACTGTTGGTGATTTTTTTCTGTAAACTTCCCAAGAACCAAAAAATTCAATAAGCATTATGCTACATAAATAAAAATTGGTTGAATTTATTAAATTGAATTAAATACATAGGTGATAGTAGTACCTTCCATATGCATGTTTCATTCAAGTAGTAAGTGTAATCCATTGCCACTTAAAATGTTTCCTATTCATGTGACTAAATAATAATAAGGGATTAAAATGTTGCTTGTGAGACTGGAGTCTAATTGTTCGTAACATAAATTTTGTTATTATTTTTTTACTGTTTTAACGAATTTCAACAACCCTGCATGTTAAACCAGGGGTAGCTTATGAAGGCACTATTAGTTCCAAGAAAGTAGGCATGTCTGGTAAATTTTCGTTCTTGCACTACAAGGGTTTAAAAACACCATAAATCTCCTTAACTTTCACTTTTTAAGGCGACAATACAAGAAACAATTTTCTTTTTCTAACCAGAGATGGCTTCAGTTTTTAATATTTAGGAAAATTGTCAAAATTTTCAACTTTCACGGAGCCAATTCGTTTTTTCATTTTTTTGTCTTCTTTTAGCCTCACTTATCACCTATTAAAAGGATACCCTTTATTTCAGAATCACCCTGTATAACAAGATGATAGCCGATGGGGACAGCAATTGCTATAAAAAGATATTGGAAATGAGACGTTATAATAATATAGTTGTTTAGAAAATAGAGTGCCGTAACCATTTGTTACGTAATTTTATTAATAAACTACAGTAGCTTAATGAAAATAAGAATAGCCGTAGTCAAGGCAATAGCATACAGAAAAGCCCAAGATATAAATATTAACGATAAGATTGTGTCCCCAAAAAATGACATTTTAAACAACCCAAGTCACATTTTCGGTGAACTAAGAACTGTGCAAGAATAGGTTATTTTTGCCAGAAAACTGACCCAGATGAGAATAATTACATAAGTGACATGAAACTCTCTGGAATGTATGACAAAATTATGAATCATGTTAAATATTTGGCAAATCACGCTGAAAGTCTGATTCACGATGTGGACAGCAATGTAACTCTATTATTGCAAAAGAATAAATTATACTCTGCATCGTTCATACCAAGGAAGATGCTCAACTGCAGTAGTTTCGTATAATACTAAAAGACCTTTGTATAAAATACACAAGTTTTTAAATAACGGTGCTAGTCCTTCTAGTTATGTAAAACTCTTGGAACTACGAAATAAAAAAAAATTAGTGAAAACAGCTCAACAAAAGCAAAAAAGAATAGAGCAAAAGGTAACGATGAAGATTAAACTTTAAAAATGAAGACAAAAAATACTATGGAGACGAGTGTATGAAACCAGACATGGATGAAAAAGAGTTTAAAATGGCAAAAGAGAAATGGATACAAGATCTAAGCAAAACAGAAAATGAAAAAATAGATTTGGAAAGGAATACAAGCGCTCAAGCAGATAGTGAACTTTGGAGAAATGTTCGTATGAATATACTAACTGCTTCTAATTTTGGAGTAATATGCCGAAGAATGAATAAAAAGTTTAATATCTAGTGTAGATGATATATTTATCACAGAAGCCATGAAATAGGGTCAAACACATGAAGTGGAAACTCTACAGAAAATTGAAGAAATTTATAATGTCCGTATTCAAAGATGTGGGCTCTTTATTGATAAAGAAATTGATTTTATCGGGGCTTTGCCAAACAGCGTAGTGAAAACCGACGAAATAGTCAAAGTAAAATGTTCGTTCTCATCAAAAGATCTTACACCCGAAGAAGGCATACAACAGAAGAATATTAAGATTTGGTCTTACAAAAATAATGAGTATAAATTAAATAAAAAGCATAAATGGTACTATCAAATACAGGGACAACTACATATCACACAAAGAAAGTATTGCACATTTGGAGTATAAAGTGCCAGGTTATAGATAGGGATGATTTATTTTGGAAAAAAGAAATGGAATTCAAATTGAAGCGTTTTTACAAAGAGTGTATGTTACCAGAATTAGTTGATTCTAGGTTAAAGAGAAACATGCCTATTCAGGAACCACAGTTTATATTGGACGCGATAAAAATTAAAAACTAGAGAAGAAACATAACTTCTTAAATTTGCCCAAAGGGTAAAATTAATGACTTATTTTGTTAAAATAAAAAATAAAACTTTTTATACCTAGTTGTGTATTTATGTAGTTTTAGATTTGATTTAATACAGATAATTTTTCATAAATTAACCATTGCACCAATTATGGCACACTTTAATATAAATATATTTTTTCAGTTTCATTTTTAAATAAATTATTTTTCCCTTACCCATTATGCATTTGTTGTTTATACCTGTGATAACTGTAACCCAAACGATTAACCCACAAAACTAAATATAGAGAAACATCTAATTCTTTTATCAGATATGAAACAAAATTAAGAAAACCTTTTTTGGTTTTTCTAAATTAACAATGAGACAGAAGTTAAGAAATGCGTAAATTCTAAAATTAGTTTCAAGAAACATATTCTTCTAACAATTGACAAACACTTATTACTGACAAAAACAAGACAAAATCGCATTATAATGTTAAAAATACTAATTCAAGAAATGACAGTATAAGCATCCAATGAACAGATTATATTATAAGCTACTACATCATGTTTGAGACCCCACCTACTATATGTCTATTTCACCGTCGTTTCCTTGTCTAATGCAAATGACTGCACTACCAGAAACAACTCTTAATAGGTATATTTTAGAAAATTACCACTCATTTTACAAATTTTCTTTATTTCTCAAAAACAACCCTATTGTAATTTTAAGTTATGTGTAAGCTATGAAAAACCAATTGAATCGTTTATTTAAAAAAGGACATTTTGATGGTTTCGAGAAAAACTGTTATTATTGTCGATACCTTTCTGCGCTAAACAGATTATTTCATATTTAAAGTACTTGTAGTTGCCTAACTTGAGTTATTTCTGCACCAAACAATGAGTCTATTGTTAAATATGTTTAACTCAAAATGGCAAGAAATGTGAGTTAGGCCCTTTCTATAATAATCAATTCGATTGGATATTAATGACTAGGAAGAGATGAAATTAAATATTGATTTTGGATGCATAAATCAACCAGAAATTATTGATGTTTTGGACTTAATCTGAACCTAATGATTAGGAGGTAAATGTGCCGTTTATTGTAATGTATGTAAAATGTGAATACCTTGAAGTGTAAAATATCCTTGTTATATTTTTATTTTATTTTTTTTTACATTATCGATTTGTTGAATTTGAATGCTTATTTAACTCGCTGCAAATTCAATAAATCAGTATAATATACACAAAACAGAAAGGACAAAAATCAGGAGAATGGACAGCTGAAATCTATAAACTTATTATTTTGACGATTTTATTATAAGTGCTGAAACCTAAAGCACCTTATAATCTATCATCAAAAAAATATAGAAATGTAAATATGATTCTAATCCTATCCTTATTGTAATACAGGGTAAAGCTATTTTGAGAGCTTGCTTCACTGTATTGCTTACATAATTTAATTTATTAAGCAATGAACGCTACTAAAATGATGAGTGAAAATGCAGCTGTACATTTTTCTGTTTTTTGTCTAGGGTGTTAAAAGAAATACATTCCAATTGTTGTGTGCACTATTTTACACAGGTAAGTATAGAATAAATCTCTCTGCTCAAGTTATACTTAAAACATTCCTTATTGCAATGTTTACAGGAGTTTTGTAGCCGAAATGAGCTTTTATGTAAAACAACTTGGCCGTACAATTTACGGTCGTGATACAGGATCAAACAAGCAAATGGCAAGTAAAAGTTGTGCTCTGTCAATGGTTCGCCAATTATTTCATCTTGGTGTTATCGAAGCTTTCTCTGGTTCATTAAAGAAAGTAAAGAGTGGTGACGAAATGAAACCGTACGATGTGCAAATTTCACCAGAACTTCGAACTCAAATCAAAGATTGTCTGCAAGAATTAAAGGTTGAACCCACTCCAATTAAAAATGAAGATGATAATCAACCTGTTTCACTATTGAGCTTGCATGTATTAGATGATTTTATGCCTTCAAATCCTACACCCGGTGGAGTTGTACCTTGGTCACCACCGCAACCCAATTGGAATCCATGGACTGGATGCAATATTGATGAAGGACCACTTGCTACAGCAACGTTAGAAGATTTAAGTGAACAGCTAATGCAAGAATCACGTAGGAAATTACAAAGCCAACCAGAATTACAGAAAAGTATTGATGAACGTCAGCAATTACCGGTCTTTAATATGAGAGGTGCTATCATGGAAGCTATTAATGAACATCCAGTTATTATTATTAGAGGAAATACTGGTTGTGGTGAGTCTTGCATTGCATTTTCTGCTGCAATATTTAAATTATTAAAAAAAATTATATAAAATTGATGTTCGTTATTTACTTTAGGCAAAACAACTCAAGTTTGTCAGTTCATCCTAGATGATTACATAGCTTCTGGCCAAGGAGCTTGGTGCAATATTGCAGTAACTCAACCTAGACGTATCTCAGCAGTGTCAGTCTCTGAACGTGTTGCAAACGAACGTTGCGAACAGGTTGCCGAATCAACTGGTTATTCGGTTCGTTTTGAATCTGCACTGCCACGTCCCTATGCATCAATTATGTTTTGTACTGTGGGAGTCCTTCTTAGGAAACTTGAAGCTGGACTTCGTGGTGTGAGTCATGTCATCGTTGATGAAATTCATGAACGTGATGTTAACAGTGATTTTATCATGGTATTATAAAAATTAAATGTTGAATGAATTTATATTTAGTCATGTCTATTCTATTTAGGTGGTGTTACGTGATATGATTCACACCTATCCTGATTTAAGAGTTATTTTGATGTCGGCCACAATCGATACAACACTTTTTTTCGAAATATTTTAATGATTGTCCTGTCATTGAAATACCTGGACGTGCATTTCCTGTCCAACAGTACTTCTTGGAAGATTGTATTGAATTAACAAAGTTTGCCCCACCTCTGGAAAGTCGCAAACGTAAAAATAAAAATGATGATGATGACATTCCTGGGGAAGAACCGGAAGAAAATCTCAACAAGGTTGTTAATGAAATATTGATATTTTCTTGAGTTTTTCAAAACTGTTATATTCTTTTATTGTGTAGGTTATAACTGGAAATTACAGCGAACAAACAAAAAATGCTTTACAAAAATTGAGTGAAAAGGAAGTGAGCTTTGAATTGCTTGAAGCGTTATTAAATTACATTAAAGGTTCAGATATCAAGGGTGCAGTGCTTGTTTTTCTTCCTGGCTGGAATCTTATATTTAAAATGATGAGACATCTACAACAACATCCTGTGTTTGGGGGGCCGAATTACTGCATTTTACCGCTTCATTCACATTTGCCTCGAGAGGATCAAAAGCGTGTGTTTGAACCGGTTCCTCCGCATGTTACAAAGGTATATTCTTACAGCTTTAAAATTGAATAATTGACTTACGAGAATAAACTGTTGAGATAATATTGTTGTTTCAGGTTATTCTATCCACAAATATAGCAGAAACGTCAATTACAATCAATGATGTAGTATTTGTAATTGACAGTTGCAAAGCAAAAATGAAATTATTTACTTCACATAATAATATGATCAGTTATGCAACTGTTTGGGCATCGCGTACAAATTTGGAACAACGTAAAGGTCGTGCAGGCCGTGTTCGGCCTGGTATGTGTTTCCATTTATGTTCTCGTGCGAGATTTGAAAAGCTAGAAGAACATATGACACCTGAAATGTTTAGGTCTCCACTTCATGAGATTGCATTGAGTATTAAATTGTTGAGATTAGGTGCGATCGGACACTTTTTGAGTAAAGCCATTGAACCACCTCCTTTAGATGCTGTCATTGAAGCTGAGGTAATTGAAATTCAAATTGACAATTAACAACTAAATAATTTTAAATTTCTGTATTTAGGTAATGTTAAGAGAAATGAAATGTTTGGATAAGAATGATGAATTAACACCTCTTGGACGTATACTTGCAAAGCTCCCTATAGAACCTCGTCTTGGGAAGATGATGGTGATGGGTTGTATATTCATGTGTGGTGATGCTCTTGCTACGATGGCTGCTAATTCATCAACTTTTTCTGAAATTTTCATTCTTGAAGGTGGACAACGAAGATTAAGTTATCACCAAAGGTCTTTGGCTGGCGATAGATTTTCTGATCACGTGGCAATGCTGACTGCTTTTGAGGTATGTTATGCATAATTAAGAGATTTTAAGAAATTATAATTGAAAAATGATTTTATTCAGTTATGGGATCGAGCTAGACAAGGAGGTGAAGAATCAGAGATGAATTTCTGTGAACATAAAGGTGTAAGTATGCCTACTTTACGTGTCACATGGGAAGCAAAGCATCAGCTTCAAGAAATACTTACATCTGTTGGTTTTCCTGAAGAAACAATGGCACCTGTACATATGGAAACAGTCGGTGACGATCCAAAGTTGGACATGGTTATGGCCCTCATGTGTATGGGATTATATCCTAATGTTTGCTATCACAAAGAAAAGAGAAAGGTAAGAATTTCTGTCTTAATTTAGAAAAAATTGTAATTAATATAATAATTACAGGTCTTGACAACTGAAGGTAAAGCAGCATTAATTCATAAAACTTCAGTTAACTGTAGCAACTTTGAGCAACATTTTACATACCCGTTCTTTGTATTTGGTGAAAAGATTCGTACTAGGGCTGTATCATGCAAGCAAATGTCTATGGTTACCCCATTACAGTTATTATTGTTTGGTTCAAGAAAAGTTGAATGGGTAAATTTGATGATTACTGTCGTATTTAATATAAATTTTAAACTGTATTTATCGTTTAGGTTGATAACGTTGTAAGACTGGATAATTGGATAAATCTTAATATGGATCCAACAGTTGCATGTGACATTTTAGCATTAAGACCAGCTTTGGAAAGTTTGGTTGTTCGTGCTGCCAAAGAACCAGAACAAGTTGTTGAAATGAATCCTGTTGATCAAAAAGTTGTGTCAGTTATCAAAGAACTCTGCAAATTACATGCTGGCAGTTTTGGAATAGAGAAAACAAATGCTCATCCAACCGATAGAAGGCCACCAAGAGGTCATACTTTGGGAAGATCTGGAGGAGGACCACCACCTAAGTTTAGACGTGGTTTTAATAGTAATAGAGGAGGAGGTGGATTTGGTGGTGGACGTGGTGGAGGATATGGAAATAATAGTGGATACGGAAATAGCAGTGGATATGGAAATAATGATGGATATAGAGGAGGTGGCAGATTTGGTGGTGGTGGATTTGGTGGACGAGGTCGAAGAGAAGGAGGATTTGGTAGAGATGGAGGTGGTGGAGCAAATGGAGGATTTGCTTACAATTATTGAAATTAATTTACAGTAGTAAAAATATAGAAAATGCAATGAAACTTGTAAATGGATAGCATTATTCGAAAGGGAATAAAGTACTATTGATTGAAACATGATAGTTAATGTCAATTTATACTTAAATGTAGGTAAATATTTCTACTGTGAATGAACAATACCTCTTATTTACATAGGAAAAATTTATTAAAGAATAGAATCCAAATATTCTTCTTGAATCTTTTTAGAGTAACTAATATGCAATGCCAAAAATTGCTTGGTACTAATAAGTAAAAACATAGAGTTTGGCGCTTGATTCCCTCGAATAGTGCTAAACTACTTCCCACTTTTAGTAATTGCTAATATCCTCGACACACTGAGAGTTTAATTGTCATTAAAGTAAATTACCATTTTTATTGCTAGCAGACACACACTAAGCAGTATTAAAATTGTGAGTTTGTGCAATGAAGTGACATTGGCACGCGACAACTTATGATTTTGACAAATATAAACAACAACTTAACCTCGCTTTTTTTTATTTCAATTTAAATGGACGCAGATGGGTTTTTTATTTATAATTAAAAGCA
The DNA here is from genome assembly GCA_011009095.1 of Ignelater luminosus. NCBI lineage: Eukaryota > Metazoa > Arthropoda > Insecta > Coleoptera > Elateridae > Ignelater > Ignelater luminosus. Next base: position 23,994 of record VTPC01090825.1, on the reverse strand, counting down.
TTGTAAAATAGCATATAAAAGTAAATTTCAATTACTTTGTAATATTATCACTCGTTGAAGTCACAGAACGTTGTCGTATATCAGCTGAGTGTGAGCGGCCATAAGTATTTACACCCCGTGCAATTCAAAAATGATGGCGATGTTTACCGACAACTGCAGATTGCGTTTCTCGAAATGACATCGGAATTTCAATCACCATTTCGTATAAATGGTGTTTTAAATGATCATTAAGAAAATGATGAAGTGACACACACCAAAATAAATTCCCAATTTAGGGTTAATGATCATTAAACTCTCAGTATGTCGAGGGTATAAGAATTGAGTATGTTTTGAAAATGTATATGGTTAAGTTTATTTTAATAAGTCTATAATTTAATTAATTTATTAAACATCTTCATTCCAAGTTTGTTTTAAATCAGTTTGTGTGAGTTTAGGGAATTAATATCTAATTATTTATTCCTTATTTAAATGGTAAACTAGTAATAGAATTCTCTGAAGAAATATAAACATGAATATCTTTAATTTGTATAAAATGTTTTAATAATACTGGATATCCCAAATTAATATAAACTGACTGGCAATAAAACCCGGCTACCCTGAAATATTTCACAAAACCACTTTAACAATCATTATTTTAACCAGTGATTGTTATGATTTAAGAACCATTCACTGTTGACACAGAAGCTACAAATTAGCTAAAAAAAAAGAGACAAATTGATACAGAAGTAATTTAATATGAGAAGTAACAAAAACAGTCTAAATACGATATTTTCTTAATTAAAAAAGGTGGCTGTTTATAATGGACCCCCTGATAATTATTAGTAGTGTGTATGCCCTCCTCGAGCTTGAATTACATCATTCAACTGCTGTGGCATTGAAATTAATAATTTTTAAAGTGGTTTTGAGAAATATTTGAGGGTGGCCGATTTTTTTGCCGGTCAGTTTAGTTTTATTAGCAGCAATAAAATAGGGTTGTTGCTTGCAATAAAGAATAACAGATGTCTCAGAAAATATTACTTGATAAGTAACAAACAAGCAATTTAATGAAATTCTTTTATAAGCAAACCTGTACAAACTTACTATGTCCTAACATGTGATCATTAAAATTTAAGTTCCCAGGAGGCTATGAAAGAAAAAAATCATGTTTTAGCTTATTTCGGAAAATTATCTGTCAAATTGACAGTTTGCTTTGAAACAAGGCAAAATCATCAGTTTATAGGTTATGTGTTGGCATGCATTGTGTCTAAGCTATACCCTACAGAAAAATTTTACAGCCTACTGGTGGGAACTTAACCCACCAAAGATGAGAATTATAGTTTACTTATAAAATGAAATCTTTTTGTTATTTTTGATTCAGTTGCTTTAGTTAAAATCCAGAAAAATGTTGAAAAAATCTTATCACCATTCAGGAAGTGCTGGAGGGGTGACGTATTTGTCATATTCATCCTTTGTAAGGTCAAATTGTGCCAGATTAAAAAAATACACAATTCAATATAGAACACATTTATTTTCATTTATCTACATATAACTGTGACTAATCAGTGACTATGAATGGTAAATAATTCACTTCTCATTTAAAACAGAACGTTAAAAAGGGTAAAGTAACCAAAGACTTATAACAAAATTATTATTTTGAATGAAACGGAATGTTGCATTTCAAACACAAACCTACATCACACTTTACACACATGGATGTAACGACGTTTTTGCAACCTTCATGTGCACACCTCCTCTTTTTATTTTCTATTTCGCTAACGAGATGATTAGTTTGATCGAAACGAATGTCATCCATAACTCTTGATGACCTCTTCGTCGATTTAACCGAAGTTTTGTACCTTGTGAGGTAAGTCAAAGCTATTTCTCTCCTGAATTCCAGTTTTGTTAGTTTTTTTTCCACTTTTTTTATACAGATGCCAGGCATTGTTTATAGCTGCATCCAAAAGCCACATTAAAATTGCCCAATACCATTTCTTTCCTCTGATAGAAATACGATCTTGATTGATGTCCTGGTCCATTCTGTCACTGCAGGTTGTGGGACGTTTATGTGCTTTTTTTCTTTGGAAGAAAACCGTTTAACAGACTTGACTGGGGTTTCCCCAAGCGAATTTCATCCAGTTTTTTCGAATGCACCTCTAAATGTTCAACGTTCCATTTTCTTCATTTACTCATGAGATGGTAATATGCAATCCTTTGGAATGCGGTTTTTTCTTATCGTCCCAGTTCCCAAATACCCACGTTCTCTCAGGTGCTTTAGAAGACTCAAGCTGGTGAAGAAATTGTGTGTCATTATGTGGTGTGGGTAACTTTTTTTATCATCTGGTAATTTGTCTAAAAAGGAAATCATGGGGGCTGTTGCCTTATCGAAAACTTGATCATATTATGGTGTACTTTTCCTCTGGTAGATTTCAAAATTTACTAAGTACCCATAGTGGGTATGTAGACACCACACCTTGTACCCAAACCTGATGGGGTTTCCACATATAAATGATTTGCATGGGTGTGAACCAAAATATTACACCATGGATTCATCACAGTCAAGAAATTCACATGGAATAAAGTTTTTAATAAATCAACCCTTGAGTAAAGTTATAAGTGGGCAAAGTTTGAACAACCCATCACCATGGCAAATATCAGAATTATCTCCAATGTGAAAGTATCTTGTGATGAATAAAAATCTGTCTCTCCGCATACACTCAGATACTAATTTATTCTTCATGTCAGACTTGGTATCCCAGTAATATTTTTTTTCTGGCAAAATATTATAACCTGAAAGGATGAGGATACCTAAGAAAGCTTTTATCTCCTCTGAAGAAACATTCATGTTACCGTCATTCTTTAATAAGGCACATTTCTTAGTTTCTGTGACAAATACAGTAACTACTTCTTCATCAAAGAAAAGCTTGAAGATCTCTAGAGGAGTCATATTCTTGTATTTATCAGGACGTGTCCTTTTTTATGGGATCGACCAGATCACCATCAGTCCATTTCCGATCCTTTCTTGTAGAATATCTAGAAAAATCGTATGTATTGCTTCCAGTATGAACATTGTTAGACAAAACTGCTTCAGCTTCACTCACCAACTGACTATGAGGTAAATTATTTAGAAATCCTCCTGTGTCCTCATCTCCACTGTCTTCATCAGTGACTTCATTAGTAGCTGGCAGTGCAATGAAAATATCCTGCATCTCTGCATTTTTGTTCTCACCAATGTTATCCTCAAGTAACTGGACTACCTCTGCCACCTAGGCCATCTTTAAGTTCTACTACGTTGCTCCTGTGATGGATGGTAAAGCCAATTAAACTTCGATCTCAAGAATTTATTGAAAGAAAGTGAATAAAATATGAAAACTGTGGAGAGTCATAAAAAGCACCTGTAAAAGGCGAGTGTGACTTATACTTCACATGTGCTGTTTCACACCCTCACAGTCAAGTAAAATTATGATAAAAGTATTTAAATCATTGTAATTACTTTAATCTTGATCGCAGATAAAGACAACATTGAAATAAATTGAACTGACGAATAAATAACAAATACATTCAACTTACCAGTGATCAAGATCCATTGCAAAAAAGTACACAATTTTTAAACTCCACAGAAATAGATTGAAGATGTATTTTGGATGAAATATGGCAATGAACTGAAGAAACAGACTCCCCCACTATAGGAAAAAATAGGTTTGAGAGGAAATATCTACATGCAGCAACAGGAATGAGATCCTGTCTGGACAGGTTTCATCTCACTAGTCATTTGTGGGTTAAATTTTAATGATTGCATGTTATGTGTGTGACAAGTGCACGATAAAGATCAATCTTCCAAACATTGACACATTATTTAGTAATAATGTATGAACTTTGTGCTTATTAGTTTGTAAATCAATAAATTCAAAAATCATACTTAACAATTCTTTCAATTTCTTTTAGTTCATGTTGATGGTTGAAAGATCAACAATGGTGTTAAATAGCTGAGCATATAAAGTTGTTTATCATCAATTGTTTGCATGCAAGAACGATCACTTAGAAATGACTTTCCAGTGACGGATTGCTGAGCAAAATAGTTGTAAAATTTTTTTTCTAGAAAGTTGGCAAAACATGCATTGCTTGATCATCCTTATACGGTGTGAAACTGAAGTTTCCCCCTTTCGCGCTTTAACCTTTTTTATATGAAGTAGAAAAGAGAAATGCTCGGACATTCACTTGTTGACAAAAATGAAGTTTGTTTTTTTTATTTCCTTTTTAACTCTTTGTATGTTAGTTCTAGCACATGCTTTACTAATGGCCACCAAAATCAGCATACTTCACTTCTTTGAACAAGAAATAGACTTTCATTTTTTCAAGAGATCAACTGGGAATATTTTAAACATCTTTTGCATTAAAACGTTTTTAATTTTGATTAAATTCATTATTAAAGGTAGATGTATCTTAAAGTTTATTTTAAAATTTCTCAAAAATTCCTTAACCAAATTTCAATTTTTGTATACCGTTGAATAGATAATTTTAAGCCCTTTCAAATGAGGTATCACCTGACCCTTCTTGTGGATGAAATCTTTACATTCAAGTATGCCTCGATTAAATAAAAAATCAACCCATGTAAGTGTTTTTCTTTTTTACTTCATATAGGAAAGTTAAGGTGGGGGGGGTAAGACTGGCTTCGCACTGTATATTATCCTTTCACTTAACATTTTGTTGGTAGCCTTTAAAATTTTTCATTAGTAATTTTGGGTTTTGTAATTCTGCAGGGTGACACTGTCATTTTGAATTGACAGTTAGACAATTTTGAGTTTATAAATTCAAGGATAAGCTTTTTTCTTGACTTCTTTCTTCGGTTTCTAGAAGTAGTCAATAATAATAATAATAATAATTGTACTTACTAATAAAATACATTTTATGTTTCAAGAATTCTAACCTCTATAATTATCTTTTTTGGCATTAGTGACAAATTTAGTGCATAACTTCATGTACATTCGGAATAAAAGTTGGATTTATGGGTACATTCATAAAATCTTTATTAGAAATGACATTGCCAGTGCAGATGTAAAATGAATAAAAAAAAAAACTGATACAAATCAAAATGTAATGGCTGTTAACCAGTTTTCCGTTCTAAGTAACACAACAGGCTCTTGATTTTCTCAATTAGGAGACTTTAGTTATCTATGATATACCTCTGGTGAACGTTTATCATTTTTCAAAATCTGAGCAAATCATGTCAAAGTATATGAAAATATTGTCTGGACTGAGCTGGAAGCTGCTACAAAGAAAGAACATTGCTTATCTGTAGAGGAAAACCGAATTGATACTGATGAAATTCCAATGATAACAGTGATTGCAGAAGGTGCTTGGAGTAAACGCTCATGCCATGTAAATTATAATGCAACTTTAGGTGTTGAGGTCATTGTTGGACAGAATGCATAATAAACATTGTGTGTTCTTGGACAAAAACCAAAACCAGTGACTCACTACCTATAAATGCTTAAAAAATTGGGAAAAGCTGTCAACAGGAATGAAAGCTGATATTGTAGAAGGCTTTAAACTAAGCGTAGTTATAGAAAGTATATTTATTTAGTTGGTGATGGGGACTGGTTTCATTGTAGCAAGCCTGAATGGTTAAAAGTATTTAATTTCATCTGCCAACTACCATTCAGGGAATTCAAATTTATTTTTTTATTCCAGCAATGTAGGAAATTGTAATTGTAAACTATTAATCTTAGACCAATATTTCTTTTTAAAATTAAAAATGTATTTTAATAGATGTCTATTAAAAAAATGAAAAAGATAACCTTATGCAATTTTTTAAAAGAGGTACCTCATACATTTATTTAATAATTACTTGAATTTCTTTTGAATCAAAATTCATTTGTAACTTACAGTACAATACAATGTGCACAAATTTAAAATACACATTGCATGATAAACATTACCTTTGATAGTTTTAATTTGATTTTGTTTAACCGGTTGTTGAATCTTGCAATATTCTACATTTGGATTATCCAGGATAAAATAACTAAACATGTTATATAACATTATGGTAGGACTATTAAGTCAATTTAAGAAGTATTTATAATACTCTTGTAAGAATTAATTATGTAATAGTGTGTTAACTTAGTTTTTGTATTCTTTATTTATAATTTAAAAAAATTGTGTTTGTTTCATAAATAAATAATTTATTTAATATACTCATATTAGATGAAATTTCCCCGAATTACATTTTGTATCTAGTAGATCAAAATGCGTTAATTCATTCATTAAATTTATCAGAGTTTCAATGTTTGTAGCATTTTAAAATTTTGAAGAATTACGATTTAAAAATACGCGCCAAGGTCTCAGAAGTATTTGACAGCTGGACATTATAACTATTATGTTTATGTTTTCTAACTCTTATTCTTGGTGCAAAAATGTAAAATTCTTAAAGCAAATGAACATTGCAAGAAGTCCTACATTTCTAGAATTGCACTAATTGACAATTCTGCAATAAAAGTTCTTCAATAAATATTGAAAATAGTAGTTTGAATATCGTAGGTCAGCCGTAGGTGATAAGTAGTTCTAACATCTAATCTTTGAGACTCGCTAAAAAGCTAAAAAAGTCAAAATCACAACCACCAATGACAATTATTTACGTGTAAAAATTGTTCAAACTCGAAGTTGCTGTTACTTATTTAAGAAAATGCTCTTAAATTTTATAAAATCGTTAGCATTTTTAATTTTGGTAAGAAATATAAGCTAGTAATTAGTAAAAGTAAATAATTGTAAGGTTATTTTACTGCAGCTTTCCACAATTTATGCTGAACGTACATCAGAAGAATGTAGAGAAATCGGATTTAATAAAGCAAATCTGCTTTGTTCGTCATGCGATTTACTGAATAAATTTAATTTAAACATACTACAGTAAGTCTGTTTATATAAACCTTTTGTATGTTATTAACTTGATTTTCTTCTTTTAGAGAACAATGCAGAAGTTGTTGCCATCATGATGAAAATATAGTAACGGAGAAGAAATACGCTAAAGCTGTTCTAGAAGTATGCACCTGTAAATTTGGAGCTTACCCACAAATACAAGCATTTATTAAAAGTGATCGACCAGCTAAATTTCCTAACCTACAAATTAGATATGTTCGTGGATTAGATCCCATTATAAAATTATTTGATAAAGACGGAAATCTACAAGAAACTGTAGCTATTGAAAAGTGGAATACAGATTCTGTTGAAGAATATTTAAATATTCATTTAGAAAAGGAAGAAAATGACTACTTAAGAACAAATATGGTGTAAATAACTTGGTCTAATCATTAGGAAATTAATTGTTAATAAAAGTTTTTGTATTGACTTGATGTGAAAATAAGTTATTTACTAATATTAGATTACATTACTGTTAGATTATAAGTAACTGTGTTTCAGTCTTTACTACTTTTGTGATATTTGTAACACAACTTATATTTGAAATAAATTGAGAAAGAACAGTCTTAAAGAAATTCCATTATCTTTTACTCTAATAAACCTGTCAGATGTGGTTTTGATGAGTAAATTGCATTCAAAACAATAGAATTCCTGTACATAAGTTTGATTTGCATTAAAAAGATATGCAATTTATATTGTATATGCTTATTAATACAAAAATGTGACATTAACATTATATTTAATATTGCACAGTAGTAATATGTAATAACTCGATTAATCTAGTTTTAATAGTAACAATGGACTTCACTAGATGTTTGTGTCATGATTGTTAATTAAAAGAACCCAAAAATAGCATTTAACAGTATCCCGCCAATATTTCAAATTTATTCTTATCCCCACCGCGCGTCCTATCATGTGACCAATTTTGACATTCGTCGTACGTACGTAGTTGTGGCACGGTGTTAGTGAACTTCTCGTATTCTTTACCAAAACTAAAGTGGTTTTTCAGTAATATTCACTGAAAGTTTGTTTAGTTGTAAAATATGGCCACTCAGAATCCCGATACAACAGCAGCCAAAGTGGAAAGTTCAACAGAAAACGAAAGTGGCCCACCACAAGATGCCGGTAACAAAGGCCCGCAGCATCAACCAAATCATGGCGGCCGACGCGGTGGCGGAAGGTTTTCTGGTGGAAGTTATAGAAACGTAAATGATTTATTGAATATTCTATCAATTTACTTATAACTGATTGTGTTTGCAATTTTAGATGAAAAATGAAAATAATGAGTTTTCTGGAAGAAGACGCCCTAGAGGTGGTGGAAACCCCGGAATGGGAGGTGCTGGTGGCCCTCGCGAACAAGGCGATTGGAATCCTGACGAACGTTTAATGGAAAAAGCATCTCAGTTATCTGGCCCAACATATGATCTACCACCAGTGGATACAAACGAAAAGAAATTCTCAGGAAGAAGTCGATTGTATGTTGGTAATATAGCAGCCGAGGTGACCGAGGAAGAAATTCAAGAAGCATTCAAACGTTTTGGAGAAATCAACGAACTTTTTGTTAATAAAGAAAAGAATTTCTGCTTTATTAGATTGGTAAGAAAATTGTTTTTCTCTTAAGTCGGAAACGATGCATATTTATATTATTTATTTAAGGATTATCATACTAATGCAGAGAAGGCTAAAAGAGATCTCGATGGAACTATGTTGAAAGGACGCACATTAAAAATACGCTTTGCTCCTCCATTTTCTGCTATAAAAGTTAAAAATCTCACACCATTCGTATCCAATGAACTTCTTCATTGTGCATTCAGCATTTTTGGAGAGGTAATAAGATTGTATTATTTAGTTTTAAGATTTTTTTTGTGAACCAATGAGTTTATTTTAGATTGAACGTTGCTATGTGATTGTTGATGATCGTGGAAAATCAACTGGTGAAGGTGTAGTTGAATATGCTAGAAAGAATAGTGCAGCTTTAGCTGTTAGAAAATGCAACGAAGGATGCTTCTTTTTGACAGCATCATTACGTCCCGTGATTGTAGAACAGTTTGATATAGTTGATGATTCTGATGGTTTTCCTGATAAAAATATACCCAAGAAGAATTCTGATTACTTAAAGGAACGTGAAGTTGGTCCAAGATTCGCAAACTTAAACAGTTTTGAACATGAATATGGTTTACGTTGGAAACAATTATATGAACTGCACGCACAAAAAGAACAAGCATTAAAGAAGGAATTGGAAATGGATAAAGAGAAATTGGAAGCACAGATGGAATTTGCTCGTTATGAGCATGAGACTGAAATGTTACGCGAACAATTGCGTGCACGTGAAATGGATCGTGAGAGACAAAAACGTGAATGGGAAATGAAAGAACGTCAGGCTGATGAGGCAAGGCAAAGAAATGAAGAGCAAATGCGTCGCCAACAGGAAGAAATGCAAGCCAGAATCTTACATCAAGAAGAGGAACTGCGCAGACGTCAAGAAGAAAATAGTTTGTTTATGCAAGCACATCAGTTGGACAGTTTGTTGACACAACAAGAACATGCATATGAACAACCAGATCAACGTAGAATGTACAATTCTAACAGTAAGTGTACTGTGCAATTTGTTTATTAAATATTAGTTATGTATTTCGAAATCAAACGCAATTAATCAATTTTTTCATTTTATTTTTCAGTGTCTCCTGATATGGGACCATCTGACAACATGCAAATGGTATGTACACTTTAATTTATAATCTTTCTTCTAGCAGATACAGCTTCATTTTCTTTATGAAACCAAAGTTGAAACAATAATAAAATTATGTGCTTAACCACTGGAATTAATATTTCTTCTTTGGTTTTATAATGTTGTGTTGCAGTGGAAATTCTAAAGATGATCTATTTTGAATTTATTTACTGAAATTCAGTAACAACAAAGTGAAATTCTCGAAACAACAGAATTAATAAATCTGTATTAAAGAATTTTAGTTTCTTACTGTTCTCTTCTTAGACAGATAATTGTTTTATAATGTTAACTATGATTTTATGTTGGAAAAGTATTATAATACGTTTTTATACAAACATTATTTAAGAGCGCTATTCATTTGATTATAATAAGGTACGATGCTGTAAGCATTACTATTGTTTTATCAATAATATTTCTTGAATCATACATTAAACTGTAAAGAGATAATAAGAATAAGCAAAGTGACTGAACAAATTAAGCAAAATATGATTTTGCTCTTTTCTCTATTATTTGTGTTGGTGAAATTGGTAACTTCTGTTGTCAAAGTGACAGCTGTAGTGTTGTAGGTTAGGTCAATGTGAGTTTATTGAAAATGATGAATACTTCTGATTTAAAGTGGGATTATACTTAATCATATACATTTATAATATAAAATTTAATTTATTATTAATAACCAGTGTTGGTTTATGTTTGCTACACTGATTGATAAGTGACACTTGCGTAAATTTGAGGTTATGGTCAACCACTCATGTCTCTTTTGCATTTTATCTTTAAAAAGCAGATGCGTTTTTCCATAACAATTTGTATTGGAACACCAAATGAAAGATGTTATCATCTATGTTGAGCATGCTTGTTTTATGTGCAGAGTAGAAATGTCATACTCGGAAATATTAAACATCTTAAATTACTTCATACATTAAATGTTAAATTGGAAGATAATCAACTATAAATTAAATGATAAGCCGTAAGCACTCTATAAA
>VTPC01090825.1:0-12998 GCA_011009095.1 Ignelater luminosus | reverse complement strand
AAAAACAGTGCAAATATGGTCCTGTAATTGACATCTTTTGAGCTAGAGAGACCAATCTTCTGCAGTAAATCAAAATGTACTTGAGTGGCGTATACCTGATTCTGTAAGCAAATGCCAAAAGCTTCCAAAAGGGCTCTTGAAACCTAAGGTGGTATCTTTCTCCTATGATCCCTCGTAGAGCCATTATTCTTGGATGATTAGAGGCTCAGATTCGGTACCAAATCTGTGTGCACTTTGCCTCCAAATTTGGTTAAAATTCCATGACGAACTTCACTAATAAGGAATTTTGAAATTTCTTGGTTTTTTGTCATTCGTACCGGAATGGTACGTCCGATCAATTCAACACTTTAACTATCATAAAGAAAAATAAAAAGTATCTGAAAGTATAAAGCGCCTATTTTGCAAAAAAGCACCCTGAAGTACCTGCAAATTGCATTTTATGGGGTAACAGAAACAAAAGTGGGAGAGTTCGTGTCCATAGGCATGCGGTCGGGTAGTCGATGAAGGGGTTGCAGGGAGATTTCTCATGTTCATTTCTATATCGTGTGTAAAATCAGTTTAAAGATTGGATTCTATATTCTTTGAAATTAACATTTAATTTTATTATGGTGTTTGTTTCTATATTGTTTTGTTTAAAAGTCAGTTTAGAAATTTTGCGTTACCATTTACATTTAAAACACAGATGACTAGCGACTGTCAGTGTACCGTGTGTCAATGCTGTTAAAGGCATTATTAGATATTCAAGTTTCTTGCCAAGCAATCTGGACAGCTTAACTAGCATATGCTATTAAAGAATATGCGCAGTAGATCAGTTTTGGACAAAGGTCATGTCAGCTGAGCAACAACAAATAATTTAACAGTGGCAGCGCTTGTATATTTTGTTTTTTATACTATTTTCAAACAAGTATGTGTAATCCCTTCAGTGTCGCACGCTGCTGATATTGCTCTTCTGCAAGTTTGCACCAAAATATCATTAGAAACCTAAACACCGAGAATCAAATCACACTAAAAATTGCATGTAAATTCAGCTTTTATCGATATAGAAATAGATATCAGTTTGGACATCCCTAAATTCTATTTTATTCGAAAACAATGCATCTTAGAAGAAAAGTAAAAGAGAAGTTTTTTCTGTTAAATTGGATATGGCCAAATATCGATATTTCCAAGAATGTAAAGGTGCGGACACATCTAACAAATGCAAACATCGAAGAAAACACAAACGAATTAAATGTGGACGCAGCCGCAACCACAAACAAGCAGGCAAAAACGTCTTCAAACACTGACAAGCAACGATCCAACCGTTGTCGGTACTTCAAAGAGAAGTGCTCGATCGCGCTTGTTCGCGTGCGTGACATGTAGACTAGAAGTAAACAGTTTTATTATTTTCTGCAGTTATTATCATGTCTTGCAAACCTCGGGAGAAATTTTACAGATTATTTGCTTTGAGAATTTGAAAAGATAGCTGAGAATTCTATAGGAATCTCCGGTTGCTAAAAATTGTAATGCAACACTCAGTCGTTTCTTCGCAGATATAGCTTCCCTAAAGAATGTATCTTGCTTACTTATTTTTGGCCCGATCATTTGAAGAAGCTTATCAAAATCCGAAGCAGATATGAGGGTTGCCTTTTATGAAGTGAGATTTATCGAAAGGGGGCGTATCAGTCAAAGTTTTATAGTGCCATTTGACAGATCACATATTTGTTAGGTTATGTTGTTTGTTTCAACACAATACAATAATCAACTCGAGTCCTGTCAAAGTTTGAAGTGACCAAGTCTGAAAAGAAATGGAATTGACCCAAGAAAATTATCGTGCCATAATTTTCTACAACTTTAAAAGGAAATTGTCTCAATAAAGTTGTATCGCTGAACTGATTTCTGTGTTTGGAGATGAAGCACCATCAAAAGCAGCAGTGTATCGCTGGTATGCAGAGTTTCAGCGTGGACGTATTAGTCTTGGTAAGCAATATGGCGGAGGTCCATCGAAAACAGCAGTCATTCCAGAAAATATTGATGTCGTGCGTAAGCTAATCATGGAAGATAGACATGTTACATATCGAGAGATTCAGGCAACATTAGGCATCTCAGGGACTGCAGTACAAAAGATCTTGCACCAAGAGTTGGGTGTCAGAAAGCTGATTTCCCAATGGATCCCTCATCTTCTCACTAACGAACATAAAGCAGCTCGTGTCGATTGGTGCTGTAGAACTTTGCGACGATTTAATGGAGATGCTTCAAATCACGTATATGACATCGTAAGTGGTGACGAATCTTGGATTTATAGCTATGAGCCCGAAAGCAAAACTCAATCAGCTGTGTGGGTGTTTCAAAGTGAAACAAAACCAACGAAAGTGATTTGTTCCCGCAGCATTTCCAAGAAAATGGTCGCTAGTTTTGTGGCTAAATCTGGACATGTCGCCACCATTCCTCTTGAAGATCGACGATGTGTTAATGCAGATTGTTATACAACTGTTTGTTTACCGCAGGCTATCACTGAACTGCAAAAAACTAATACAAACCGCCGCTTTCTCCTTCACCATGACAATGCCAGCTCGCATACCGCCCGTCACACAATTGAATTTTTGGAGGCAGAGAATGTCAAGATTCTAAATCACCCATTGTATTCTCCTGACCTAAGCCCCAATGACTTCTTCACGTTCCCAAAAATCAAAAACAAGTTGCGTAGAAGAAGCAGTTGAAGCTTACAAAGAAGCCATTTTGACTGCACCAACTTTAGAGTGGAATTACTGTTTTACAAAGTGGTTTGAGCGAATGCAAAAATGTATTGACCTTAATGGAGAATACTTCGAAAGACAATAAATATACCCTCGTTAGCCTAAGTTCTTTCATTTAGTCAAATCTCACTTCATAAAAGGCAGGCCTCGTAACCTTGTAAAATTTTCAGTGTCCAGAATTTTCACGTAGCAAATCTGCCAGTAAAGTAGAAGCAACATATTGAATTCGCGTTTTAAACAAAGATGTCATCCACCAATGACGTGTTCGTCTAAATTTTTCTTTTTTTTACAGTAACTGATTCATGATTATAAAAGTCGCACTTGTTTTTACAATGAGGTGCTTCCTACTATTATAATGAAGCGACATGTATTTTGTTAAAGGAATTAGGTAGGTAGTACGCTGTTTTTAATTTAGCTGGAATAACAACGAACCCGTTCGTTGCTACTCAATTTTCTACAATTTGTTTGTGCTCGTATGGGATTGTTCGTATTCGAATGTGTTTGTTCATGATAAGTTGCGCAAGTTCTTTATGCTCGTTCACGCTCGTTCGTTAGATGTGTCCGCACCTTAACATGCTTTTTTCTCAAATATCTGTTTGCTCCATTCTTAATCTCTGTTTTGTTTTAATAGTTTTTTTTTAAATAACTAACTTTTATAATAATTTAAAAAATCATTTTAACTTATAATATGCATCGCCTTTTTTCGATCATCAGCCTCAGTTTATGTTTCACCTCGGTTGCAAACTAAAAATCTCTTAAGAAAATGTGAAATAGTTTTTGTCATTTATGATGATTGTTTTTTTTAGTTTCTAGTTCAGGTAGTGACTAAGAGTTTTGTGGTGTATTTACACTCTGTGTAAAAACTTTAAGAACATATTAAATTTAAAAGTTTTCAATTTAAAAAAAAAAGATGTTTATTAAAACATACTTATCTTGCACAAATGAAATGATTCATATCTAAAATAAACATGTCTACAAAAATGTGTGCTATTTGAGAATTTTGTTTTATGTTTTTTCTTAGAAACATGTGTAATAACTTTAACAACACCTAATATTAAATCAAAAAACACGTGTGGAACATCACGTGTATTCGTATGTATTATAATGTTATAAATAACAGTGTTCTACAGTTTTAAATTTCAGTCATGCCTAAACAAAAACGTTTTGTCAGATTATGAAAGAAGGAAAATTGAAGCTTACGTAGAAGAAGGAAAGAATTCGAGAAATAGCTGATAAAATAGAAAGATCTTCAACAGTTGTACATAATTTCTTAAAATTGAAAGAAAATTATGGAAAACAAAATCATCCTACAAGGAGACCAAAAAAATTAAGCAGGTGAGAAGAAAGAAAAGTTGTGTGCTTAGCATCAACGGAAAATGATTCCAGTAGGAACATTCAACAAGAAATTGATATCAGAGTGTGTAAGAAAACCATATGTAACCACATATATTCGTAACTCAGGTTACATGGGGTTTACGGCAATGAGTAAAAAACCACTTTTAAAAGCAGAGCATACAGCAGGACGAATGCGTTATGCTGAAAGAGTGATGTCTTGGAACAATGAGTGGCTTGAAGTCAATTGCATTTCCAAGTACAAAAATTAATAGCGAGAAATATTTGGAAATACTAAATGATCATCTTTTGCCAAATGCAACATGTTTAGCCAGAGATAACTGGAAATTCCAGCAAGACAACGCAACTGTTCACACAAGTTGTTGTGTGAAACAATGGTTCAGGGATAGAAATGCAGACGTTCTACAATGGCCATCAAGAAGTTCAGATCAAAACTCAATGGAAAACTTATAGGGAGATCTAGCAAGGCGTGTTTATGCAAATCATTGCCAGTTCACATTTAGATTTTTGCCTGTATAATGTGGACATACACACCTTAATAGGTGCTTCGTAGTAACAAAAATGTGGAAAATCTCATCTTTCTATCAGACATTGTTCTGCAAATGTTGATAAAACAAGAAAAAGAACCTTTTTTCATTTTTATAACAAGTCGAGCTAATCCTACGGTTTGGTCAACTATTTCAGGAAGTCGTGAAAATGAAGTACTTTACTTTCATTTCATTATACATAGTTGATGGTTTATTATAATACCCAAGAAAAATCAACTAATTATCAATATTGAAAATTGTAAAGTAATTTTCGACTTAGCTGTCTATAATAGTAGACAATTTTCAGTTAACTTGTAACTGTCGTCAAAACTTAATAAAAATTAAACACAGTAATAATTAACACATTTATTTAACATTTGCCATATCTGGGTTGCTTTCTTGTTGTTGTATAATCAAGTAATCCAAAATTCTATCTAAAGATTGGAAATTAGCAGGGATCGATAAACATAACTTAAAAGTATCTTTACAGATTTCTGTGGTTCACAGTTGATTTCAACTTAGAAGATAGTACAGTAGCCGCTCGATTATATGAACTAATAAAAACGAGGCAAGTTCACAGAATTGGATTGTTTATGTTTTTGAGTAAATTGATTCTGCAGCTATATTTAATAATTTTATTACAAAACAATATAAGTAACTACAAAACTTTGATTTTATGAAATAGTCACTCAATTATATTTTTATGTCTGTATTCAGCTTCATTCAGGTAACATCATGTATTTTCTTAGTTCACTGTATCGAATATGCCGCGGTTCACTCTAGAGAACCTGTAATTTAAATTTTGTGTGTTCACTTAATTGGATTATTCATGTTAAAGAATATTCACTTTACCAAACAGTTACTGTAATTACTACTTGGAAAATGTTTGTTTGCTTACTTCACTTTATTCTTCACTTTAGAAATATAAACTAGTAAAATTGGTTTTTCTAAAAACTTGTAATTCCAGGTTATCCTTAAAGGTGCCTTTAAGTGCTTCTAGGAATTACGTAGCGTGCTAATGGCTATATAGTGATATGTGCAGCCAGAACCATAAAAAGCGAGTCTCACATTTTGATTGTTTTGAAGTTATACAAAATAAATAGAATTGCGCTATATAATATTTGAACAACTAGACAAGACTTAGAACTAGTGATAACGACAAGTAATTTATTAGAAAATCCTAATATGGTATTTTGACTGTTATGTTGTTTGTGATCTTTTTGCATGAGGGTTGACCATATTTTTTTTTTGAGTGAAAAAGAAACATATTGCCAAAACTATCTTTCTTACATAATTATTGCTGCAAACATTAACAAAAAAATAGTAAATCTCGTAGGTTCTAGAGATATTTTCCTAATTACTTATCTTGGAAATGCTGTCAGCTCTAACTTAGAAGTAAAATGACGTAAAAACACTGAGGATGTTATGCGTGCGCTTGCCGAATCTGAGCTTTAAAAATTACTTACTCGCTTTTTTATAAGAATTGAACGATTTTACTTATGAAATGTGGTTAGAAATGTTCGTCTGATTTACGAAGATTAAGTTTTCAAACTGGTTAACAGTACCTTTAATAAATCATGTATATATGTGTGCCCTACAGAAGGCATCTTTAAAGAGTCTGTGATTTAATAAGATGCTTCCAAACTGTATCATGATATTATCTATGACGTGCAAATAAGCAAAAGTGAGTGATACAACAGAAAACTTAACGAAAATCGCATATATAAGAGAAATTACACTAAAAGTTCATTCTTATGAATCTTTTTTCAACTGAAACTGTGAACGTGTTAGAAAACGTGACAACGTTGGACAGCTTTTTCAAAGCTGTATTTCTAACTAAGATACTGTTATGTCGTAATAAAATAAGTCTAAGTTAGTTATAATATGTTATGAATTTGACATTTGACTTAACCTAGACACTTGACAAGTAACATTATCATGGGGAATGAATGAAGGTAAAAGCAAAAAGGTGGCATCTTAGCATTGATATAATTAGCTATGAAAAACGTTATCAGAGTTACTATTAATAATTTCAAATTTAGTATACACTCAGCAGAGTAATATAAAAGATTACCCTTTGTTTTATAAAACTCCTATCAGTAAATGTATTTCCTTCTCACCCCTTGCCCCTCAATGAACCTAGCCAACCTCCTTAATATATCTATGATAAACTTTGTAAATACAATGCAAAAACCACACAACGATAAAAAAGAGTTGATGGAAATAACTTGAGACGTTTACTCTCTGAAGTCTATGGGTTGAGTTTGTGGTGAATCGAATCTCTTAGTTAAGTATAACTACATTTAGTTAAAATCTATGTTTCTATAATGAAAAGTTATTGCAGTTGTAACAATAATAATAGTGATGAATCTAGATAGGCAACTAAAAATGCTGATTACTTGAATGGATAGCGCTCTTAAATTTAAAAAACGACAAAAGATATATGCAACGTACCTTTGAATACAGTTAAAAGAGAAAAGAAACTAAGTTCTTATATTCTATTTTATCTAACCTAAATATCTGGCATATTTAAAAATTTTCAATAATGAATGTGCTTTTAAATACAGTTGGGAGGTTATTTTAACATGACATTCTGAATCTTGTAGTAAATTAAATTCATTCTTTTCCAGTATTATATTGAGTCTACTGATACTGTGTTTAGTCCGAAGAGAAAGTATCTAAAAACATCAAAATGGAGCTATTTTTGATTCATTTACCCAAAAAAAACAAATTGTTTTGTTGTTTTTTTGTTCTTCCTTTTTATTTGTTTTGTAGAAATAATGTAACACTAATTTATAATTAATAGCTTAATCATCTTCTCAAATATATATAAAACTAGACATAAAATGTCAATCAATTAAGTGTTGTATATTTAGTGCTTTCTTTTGAGTCTTCTTGAAATGAGGTAAACGTTTTGGGAGACTTGAGTGTATATGTACAGAAGTCTACGTGCGCACTTGTTTGAACTGCTAGAGATTGAGACACTCCTGCATTGGATGCACATTTTGATTATTTTTTTGCAGAATCTAGTAGAACCTTTTTTATTCTTAATACTTGGGGTTGCCAGATAATAAGACTACATGACATTTATTATATCTAGAAAAGCAATTTATGTAGCTGAATGATGAAGAGACGGTGCATTATGTATCTATAAGTGATGTTATAATTGTTGCAGTATTTGTGTTACCTAGGAATATTAACACAAATGCTAGCAGTATTTATTGAAATTCTACTAGTGTGTTTCATCTATGCTAAGATTACAATTTAGCTGATAACATCTGCAATAAACTTGAGATTTGAAATGTAATTACTACAATTTTGTGGAAGATATTTCTTTTTTTAGCAGATTTATAAAAAGTTGAGCTATCTGACTGTTGTATCTTCACAGGGGAAAGCCTCCTTTACAAAATTCTCTTTTTATATAGGGTGAGTTTTTCCAATGGGGATCTCGAAAACTAGCGGAGATAGAGAGATGATTAAATGGGGAAAGGATTGCAATTTTACGAGCTCAATTTAAGGAACTTGTTTTTTTGGAAAAAATGCATGGCTAACTAGATATCCCACAAAAATAATTTTTTTGTTTGTCCGGTACCTATGGCTCTGTTATTATTGACTTTAGAAAAAATGTGTAAAGGAAAAAGTTGTAGGTAATTATGTACTTAATAATACAGTCTAACTGGATTCTGAGTTATGACACAAAGTTGTGTTTTTTGTAATGGAAACCATAGTCAGCCATGACGTTATAAAAAAAGGCCCTTTCTCAATGATTCTAACAATATACCATTGGACAGAGTTATTTTTATAAATAAATAAATTATGGCCTTTTTTTCTTTTCATTTTCGAACTGTTCAAGTAGTACGCTCTTGAAACAATTGATAGATGCGCATCGCGTTTAATAATAAAATCGTTAGTTATTAAAATTTTTCTGTAAATTTCGAAATTATAAACAATTATTTTGGTGTGAGATGTTTATTGCTTTGGAGTTACAGTTTTAAATAGAAATAATTTCTGAGAAACTAATAAACAGAAAATGACAAACAATAAATTAAGAAACAATAAAGGAAATTAGGAAATGAATAAAATAAACAACGTAATTAAAGTAAGCAAAGTAGGACTAAAGATGTTCAAAAGGTCCACCATTATGATTAATATTGCACCTTTTTAAAACCGAATTTGTTGCTTTTCTAACGGAACATTCATCAATATTAGCAAAAACTTCTAATACAGCTTCTCTAAAGTCATCTACTGTGTCATGCAACTTTTGATATACCCTATTTTTTACCAAAAATAAATAAAAATCTAAAATAGACAGATCGGGGGATTGAGGTGATCATGCAACTGGCGCGTTTCTTCCTATCTATGGGTTCGGGAATATTTAAATGATTTCGTTCCATTAGCTGATTATGTGGTGGTGCTCCATCGTGTTGAAAACAAAAAAAAAACCAAAAAGCCATAATTCATTTATTTATAAAAATAACTGTGTTAAGTGGTATATCGTAAGAATTGCTGAAAAAGGGCCTTTTTTATAAAGTCATGGCCGACTATGGTTTCCATTAGAAAAAAATCAAGTTTGTGTCATAACTCAAAAATTATAGCTTAAATAAAAAATCCAATTAGACTGTATTATTAAGCACATAATTACCTACAACTTTTTCCTTTACACATTTTTTTCTAAAGTCAATAATAACAGAGCCATAGGCACCGAACAAAATAACAAAAAAATTATTTTTGTGGGATATCTAGTTGGCCATGCATTTTTTCCAAAAACCAAAAGGCTCATTAAATTGAGCTCGTAAAATTGCAATTTTTAGCAGGAGATTTATAAAAAGTTACACTATCTGACTGTTGTATCTTGACAGGGGAAAGGCTTCTTTACAAAGTTCTCTTTTTATCTCTCTCTTTATATCTCCGCTAGTTTCCGGGATCCCCATACTAAACATCGGAAAAAACTCACCTTGTATAAGCAGCTAGTAAGATAGGCGATGGTTTTACAAATCACATTATGTAGATATGCAATTCTTTTTCTTTTATGCTGTATTGATAAGTTGTTAGCCTAATACAAAAAAAATTGCTATATTTCATAGAACTTTTGGTGTATCAGTTCAAACTACTTATCTGCAGCATTTCATTTGAAGGAAACTTCTTCAAATATTTTTCAGTTTTGGACATAGGTAATAATCTGAAGGACTAGTGAATATGAAGATATTGACCAATTCAAAGCCTAATCTATTGACTTCTTGTAATACAATCAGGGACTTGTGAGCAGATGCATTGTTCCAAAGCAAAAGCATACTTTTGAAAACTTCTTGACAATTTTTTTATGAAGCTTAGTTAATAATGAAAAATAGTATGCTCTTCTCACTGTTTTACTTTGTCCTAAATAATTATTCTATTTCCATCCCAAAAAACAAGCAAAGCCCATATCTGTGGACTTCAAAACATGAAACTTCTTCGAGCTAGGAGATTTACTTTTGTTTCTGAATTGGAATGATGGATCTACATTTTGTCTATAGTTACAACACAATGCAAAAAGTTAGGAGAATCCTTTTCAAAATGTCTAGTTCAATTAGTTGATTATGCAAAATCATGTACATGCACAACATCAACATTTTTTGGAGTGGACATAAAAATGGGTCTTTCAACATGCTGTTCATCTCTGACCTCCATCCTCATTTTAAAATCCACGATTCAATTTTTTGTAGTAGTACAAGAAGGATAATAATCTGCTGCATATGTTCTTCACTCATATCCCTCTGCTTTGACTATTTAACTCTCCATCTAGTTGGTGGTCTTTCTCATCTTCTCTCTATTCCTCTTGGTTCCCAATTTGTCACTATTTTCGTCTGCCCACTTCTTTCCCAAATATTGTATTGTTTCTTTTAGTATATTAGAATGTGCAATTTTCTGTTGAGTAATTCTTTATGAAAGTCAACAAATAAATTATACAATCAGACACTTCTTATTCTATTTTTTTTTTTTTGGAAGGGCGAGATTGTTGCCAGATGTCCAAGGCAGACAATTAATGAATTACCTTTTTTTAAAGTCAAAGCTGTTGTGTTGTTCAGGATATATTACATGCTTTTTTTACTTCTTTGGTTAATTACTGCCTTTAATACCTCAAAGTCCAACTTGAAACCATCAGGATTCTAAGATGAGAAGCATCTAAAAAAGTACATTTGAGGTAAAACTGGCTGACCAAACTACACCCTCAAGCTAAAGTGATTCTTAATTCAAAAGTATAGGTAGTTGCTTTTTGAAGAGACATTTGAAACTTGACATGTCAAAGGTACCAAAGGTTATTAGAAGGCGCTGCAGGTTACTATTACTACATTAACTTTTGCTAAACTAGATGTCTATTAAAACATCTAAATCTAATAAAATGTCTAGAAACTAAAAGAAACAAAATTCTTTCTTAATTATCTGGAAGTAGTCTAAATAATTGAATAACGAGATTGTTGAAATTAACAGTGTGTGCGAGAAGTAAAATATTGAGTTTTTTTACTTAAGAAAACAAATTGTTGAGAGAATAAGTTAAAGATGTGGCAACAGCCAGTCTGCATCTTGGTAATATTTTCGCAATTTTGACAAATAATGATGCTAATACTATTCTCTAGGTATATTATGTTGACTCACCTTGTACAATTTGCAAGTTAATCAGGTTCAACTGAGACTTTGTGAAAGATAACATTACCAATGTTTGTAAATGATAAATTCCGAAATGCTTTTGACAGTTTGATATAATCATATTGCAACTGACTTCAGTTATTTTCAGACTTGTGGGTAATTAGAATTAATTTGGTAGCTGTAACTAGTTAAACAAGCTTAGAAGTTCATATTGAAGGTTTTTGTCTATACAGTGTGTTCACATTTCGATCCTCACTATTGCGATCTCGGAAATTGTAAGAGATATGAAATGAAGTCGGTTAAATTAGAAAAGGTTTGGCTATTTTGAAGATCAGTTTACTTATGCTTGTGTTTTTTAAAAAAAGTTCACGGCTTACTAGATATTTGCTGAAAACGAAATTATCTTTTTTTTTTAAGTGAAATATCTCAGGAATGAGCAAAGATAGAATGGAACAGCAAAGAGGGTGTTTTAAAGAATTTACTCCGAAACAAAAAAATTATTTTCGCAATTGTCATTTGTTTTACTTCGGCGGTGAAACGTAAATCCAAATTTTTTCTAATGGAACGCCTACTTGATTTCCATATTACTGAACAGCATGCCTTAAATGCTTTTCAGTGATACATGGTTTGACATAGCCATTCTTTTGTTTTACCAAGTTATGAAGTGAAAATCATTTTTCATCATAGTGCGCCATGACATCTAACACACAAAGTCGTGGAGTTTTATCAAAGAAATTCATTTGTTATGCAAAAATTGCTAAAACAAAATAAATACACTTATGTGGCATTAGCTGCTTATTTGATGCTATCTGTGAATGCTCAGTAAAGTATCTTAAAAGCGTCTTGCTTTGTTTTAGCAATTGTTACATAACAAATGTAATTTATCTGACAAAAATCAATTTCATATGTTTAAAGCCATGGCACACTAAATGGGAAATGCTTTTTATTTAAAAAAAAAATAAGATAATTTTGTTTTTAGCAAATATCTAGCAAGCCATGAACTTTCTTGAAAAAACAAAAGCATAAGTAAACTGATCTCCAAAATAGCCAAATCTTGGTATCTCTTACAATTTCCAAGATCCCAATAGTGAGCATCGAAATGTGGACACACCGTATGTTACATACCTTGTCACACGACGGTCAGTAAGGTTACTGCCTTTGCTGGTGATACAATCTGGATCTTAATGATAAGTCTTCTATAATATTTTTTTTTAATTACTCAGTCAGGTATAATGTTCATTGTGTTTTCATGTTGACTCCATCTGCTTTTATTAAAATTACAACGTAATCTTAGCTTATGTTTACCTATAAAATCCAGGGTGTCCACCTGGAAAACAGAAAATTTGAAAAAATCTGGGAATACAGGAATGTATAAAAATGTCAGAGACAAGTTAGGGAAATGTTTAAAATCTTAGAAAAATCAGAGAATTGAGGTACCGATTATTAATAGTAATAGTAGTAATAATTTATCCAAAATACTGGATAATGTAGAATTACTAACAAGTTAACTAAGTAAGTATTACATATGTATATATATCGCAGAATAACATCATAATTGTCAAAGATAATGGAATAATACGCATACACGTATTATAGTGTCTAGCATATGGAAAAAGGACTGAAATATTCATCAAAAGTTTATAAAAGTTGTTTTAAAAATGATTTTTTAATATTTATGTTATCAGGCAAATGGTTATAGAATTTAATTAGTAAACCGCTTCTGGTATTGAAATTAGTATAGGATGAATTACAGCTAAATATG
>VTPC01090816.1:44109-77172 GCA_011009095.1 Ignelater luminosus | reverse complement strand
TCAAGTGTCACTTTTAATTCTTCACCTGCATATAACAGAATGACTTTAACCTAGTAATCAGCATTTAATCTAACTTTTCTTAAAATCCGACTCTCTAATCATACCACCAACAACCATAAATCCATTTGGCTAACTTTCTCTACCTTTTCTAATGTTTTCCTTCGTGCATACTGTTCGGGCTTTTGGGAAATTGACCTTAGAATTACCATTTTCTGTATCCAGTGACTTCTTTGTTTTCACATTCAATATTCTAACCACTGCGCTGTGTGAAATACTGATATATTGTAGCCTCGATGACACACGTTCTCCCGAAAGAATTTCAACGCGTAAACCAACATCACTTTTAGAGATTTTAACTATTTCTTACTGCTCAACGAGTGTACCTCTCATACATAAAACAAAAAACATATACCTAGATATTAATCAACCTCGACTTGATATAAACTCGACGGTTACTGGCATACTTGATTTTTAAAACCGAGGCATAATTAAGTATCCACCGTATGCATTTCACACTGCACTAAAATCTGATCACAAAAGTTTACTTTCGAAAATATTGACGATCTTCCATGTTTTGTTATTTCGACAGACGCCATTTGTCTTTGTTTTGCGGACAGGCAAAGTTTTTTAAAAAAATCAAAATATAAATTTTTCCCAGTTGCTATACAAACTTGTTGGCAGTCCCTGCATAACAGAAAAAGTCCCATGGCAATTCTGAGTACACCTATGGAATTTCATCCTCCTACCTCTTCTAGTTCTTCTTTAATAAATCGTTTTTGTATCCACAATTCAAGTCTCCACTGAAATATAAAAATGCCGTTTTGGTAGTGATTGTAGAGTTCCAAAATCTTCATCTCAGCGACTAAGTTGCAGACAGTGTTCCTCCTTCTTTCGAGAAGGGGGATAACGGAGTATGATCCTTATTAAACTCCGGTGGAATCATATATCTAAGAGCCAACAAATATGCCAAGTAGTTTGGGATATGTAAAGAACGGGCGAGCAATTTTTGGCCCTGCGATGCACAGTGGTCGGAAACCAGAAAAAAAGCGGCCAAAACTCTAAAAAATGAATCTACGCAGAATAAAATTTAAATATATTTATATTTGTAACTAAACATTCAAAAATTAGTATTCGTAATTAATTTACAATACATTGTGTTATAAATAATACTTGAAAGATAGTGCTTTTGCAGCATACATACTAAGCCAAATTTTAACCATTGCTTTTAAAGTGTGTATCTCGCTGAATTAAAAAAGCATCAAAATTGTTTACTTCACTCACGAAATAGTCTTTCAAGCACGATGCAATATCATAGTTATCGCAGTTTTTTAGTATGATTTCAATGCAAAATTTAATGCTCAAAGTTAGCTGAACAATGTTCGAGTTTCTTTAGTCATCTTGAAATTTGAAAATGTTATTCCCTGTGGTCCCCTGGGAATTTATGTTGTAAAAAGAGAAACAATTTTATGGTTTTTAAGGAAGTAAAAATCAGCTGCAGAGACTTACGGGTTCTTAAGTAATTTTAGAATAAAAAACGACTAACAATTATCATTATGTCAACAAATCGCCATTTTCGATCCCGATTATCTCGAAAACTATTCGAGATATCGAAATACCAATTATGTATCTGTAACCAGGAGAAAAGTCTAAGTTGACTTCATATATAACAAGTGCTGTAAAGTTGCGGCAACATGGCAACAGACCAACAGAAAGACTATGCCGAAAAATCGCCATCTTCGATCTCGATTATCTCGAAATCTATTCGAGATATCGTAATACCCATAATGTATCTGTAATCAGGAAAAGATTCTAAGTTGATTTCATATATAACATGTGCTGTAAAGTTGCGGCAACATAGCAAGAGATCAACAGACAGACTATGCCGAAAAATCGCCATCTTCGATCTCGATTATCTCGAAAAGTATTCGAGATATCGTAATACCCATTATGTATCTGTAATCAGGAGAAGATTCTAAGTTGATTTCATATATAACATGTCGTGTAAAGTTGCGGCAACATGGCAACGGACCAACAGAAAAACTACGCCGAAAAATCGCCATCTTCGATCTCGATCATCTCCAAAGTATTCGAGATATCGAAATACCGACTATGTATCTGTAATCAGGAGAAAAGTCTAAGTTGATTGTATATATAACATGTCCTGTAAAATTGCGGCAACGTGGCAACAGACCAACAGATAGACTATGCCAAAAAATCACCATCTTCGATCTCGATTATCTCGAAAAGTATTCGAGATATCGAAATACCAATTACGCATCTGTAATCAGGAGAAAAGTCTAAGTTGATTTCATGTATAACATGTCCTGTAAAGTTACGGCAATATAGCAACAGACCAACAGGCAGACGGAATGTACAAATTCAGATACGAAAAAATTTCGTCGAGAAAACAAATAAATAAATAAAATAATTACTATTTTTTACATTATTCTGTCCAATATAAATTGACTGAACTCTCGGCAGACAACTGACTCTTATTAACAAATCAAAATCTTACTCTGATTGTGACTAATATCAACGAATTTGTGAAAAATCCTGAAGACATAATGGTATATACGACACATGTTACCTCACGCTGTAAAATATTAACATTTTTTCACTGATACTTTAATTACAATTTAAACTTTCAAGTAACCACGCTATAAGTTGAAACTCCGTGGGTATAAAATCAAAAATAATACTGAATATTCTCTAATTCCAACCAAAGCTAATAAATTTTAAATTATAAAAGTTCATATTTCATTGATTAATTTCCAATTGGAGTTATAATCTCATTTAAAATATCTTTTCAATTACATTTGAACAGTTTTTAACCTTTATATGAATAAATATTTACTAATTTCTTCGAAAAAGCTCGCTAATTCTTACAGCAATACCTTAAAAGATACCATTAATAGGTTTTTATTTGCATATACTCGTTCTGGAAGAAAGAACGTGCGAATCGTTAAAGCTGGAAAAGCTTACCTTTCTGTTGCTCTAAGTAGTTGGCGTTGAGTTTATGCCAAAGCCCACTTTTGTGTTCAACTTCGTCCTTGTTCATTATGTATGCGTCTATTTCTTCATCGTCGATGTCGTCGAAAGTAAGGTCGACTTCGGTCGTAGGCGTGTTAAGGGGTATGTTTACAGTATCCTCAAGTGAATCAGCTAATCCCATGCTATCTATATTGGGTCCTTTCAAAATACAGAAAAACTTTTATCAATATTTACGTTAAATAAAAGAAAGAAGTGGGACGTTTCTTAACAAAAAATTTAGATTTAAAGCAAGTGATAAAATCACTACAGTGTGTAAGTCAAATAAAGGGTTTTAAGAATTGGAAATATCGAAAAGTTGGAATACTTGTATAAAAGAGGATTAGGTTACAGAAAAAATCCATTAAACATTTCAAACGAATTCAATGTTATATTTCCTGGGATTTTCTGACTTGACCGATGATAACTTTCAAAACCTTAATCTCATCCTTTTATCAATCAAGGTTTTGAAAGGTTATCCAATTTATTTTCTTTTTTTTTATTTTATTGGCCTGTTGTGTGAGAAGCTATTAAAAAATCTAAACAAAAATGGCCATTGTTGACTGTGTATTAGTCCAAAAATCTTTAATATATAACGTTTTTATTTACCTCTCGTTAGTCTTAATGAGTGGAACTCAATTTACGTTACATAATGAGATGTTAGAAAATCATGAAGCGGTAACGTTCTACTATATTAAATTTTATCTCGCTCGCTAGGACAACGACATTGAGAACGCGTCGCTGCCCCGCGGAAAACGAGAGAAACCATTCGACGGAAAACAAATTGTTTTTCATGACCCTCGGCTTTTACTAAATTTACTTTCCTTATTTTCTATTGCTTTTAAATCGATCATATCTATAATAAAACTGTTTAATCTCGATATCTACGTAACATAAATTTTATAGTCGGTACAATATTAAGATCGTAAAACTTTCAAAGCAGACACAGTCTTTAATTAAAATTGTAATTTTATACACCATATAATTTAGTAATCTTTGTTTTAATCAACAGGAATTCAAATAATGAACTATTACATACTAGAGGCGCTGTTTGAAATCTGAACTTTTCGTACTTACCAAGTTCCTTTGTTAAAGTTTCCCTTTCTATGTTTAAAGGATCGTCCATATTTTCTTCATGCAATATTTGGCTTATGGTCCCGTCGATGGATTCAGTAATAAATCGATTCACGTCTTGTTGCTCTTCGTCTATTTCGGTCTTTTCTAGATGGGAAAATTAAAGAGAACGTTATTTTGTAATTTCCAGAACTTGTTCGGAACGAGATAAAAAATTTATTGTGCCGCTGCAAATTACAATTTATTATCAACTACGACTTCTTCTACTACCTGGGGAGCATTCAAGTTGTTCAAACCGCAACTTTCCTTTTAGTAATTTTCAGTAATTGTAGTAGACAACTGAAGTTGCCAACTTTTTTATTTTCGTAGTCCGAGTCATGAATATAAAACAGATAACCTGAGAATTCATAAACTCTAAACTGATTTAATTCACCGTCCACAAAGATAGTTATATGAAAAAATACAACTACGGAAAACACCACTAATTGTGTCATTGTTAGTTTTGAGATTATGTTATTAGTCACGTAGACATTCTTTTATTGCTAGTTCTAAGGATTCTGCTTTTAGTCACGTAAAAGTTTTCCAGAACCATCTTAAAAACATATAAATACAAAACATAAGTGTTGTAGAGTTAGTTATGGTTTGATTCTTGGTCCAGCAAGTCTTAGACAAGTTAAATATACTAAGATATAGGCAAAGGTCTGTCTTTATTATAAACTTAATCATATTGTAACTTCGGAAACATAAATAAAGTTGTTTTTAAAAACGGAGTTTGTGGTTTCCGCGATTTAATTGGCGCAGTCAGTAGGATAGAAGGAGACCAAAATTACGCAAGATTTCTGATTGGAAAGAAGATTGTCAGTACGATTGAAAAGTCAAGATTGCGCAAGAAAGAAGATCTCTGACTATCAAGAAAACTGCAATCCGAATCATGAACAAAGCTGTTTTGGTCGTTGGTTTCTATCATTTACCATTTGAGAACCTACAGCATAATAGGGAGTAAGTGTTGAATCTTTTTCCTTTTTAAAATTTTCCTTGTGATGTATCTTGAACATTTACGTAGCAAATTTTATAAAAGGAGACTTTTAAAATTTGTTTTCGAGTAATCATACAATTTTATTAGCGACAAAATTAAAACAAATACTTATTTTTTTTAAAAATTTTTATTTTTACCAAACAATTTACATAAATAACAAAAAAGATAATAATAATTATCATTCTAATTTGCGAACAAAATAATTCTATGCCAATTTCTCAAAGTTTAAGCGACATTAGCATCGAATCGTTGACTGATTCATTACAAAACATGTCTGTACACGAAACTAACGTAACTATTGTCACTACTCCAACTATAACCGCAGCAAAAGCAATTGCTGATTTCCTCCCTACTTTTGACAGAGATAGTTACCAATTAGAGAGTTTTATACATAGATGCGATAAATTTCATAATACCTATGGAAAAACTAACGATAATAGTTTAAATGATTTTGTGTTTAACGTAATTTGCTCCAAACTCAAAAGTGATGTTTCTAACTTCTTAATGTGTCGACCCGATTTGACGGATTGGCCTCAAGTAAAAACTGCTTTACGCGAACACCTTGGCGATAAAATCGATCGTCAAACGCTCACGAGAGAATTTTTACAACTAACTAAATACAGAAATGAAACTATTTTAGATTTTCTAGACCGTCTTAAACAACTTAAATCAAGAATCGAAGTTAAAATTCAAACAGACGCAGTTCTTACTCAGAGCCAAAAGACGCTTTTAATTAATCAAAATGAATTAAACGCTTTAGATGTTCTTGCTGCTAACTCTGATGATAAACTCAGACTCCTACTAGACTTGAAACAACCAGGCGATTTGTCAGAAGCTAGGGACCTAGTACTTAGACACTTTCATAATGAAAGTGTATAAACGCATTATCAAAAAGACATGAAATTACAAAACCACAAAAAACCTCAAACATTCCCAACCCCAGATTCATTTCTCAATCGCAACAGATACCCATGCAACCTAAAATACTAAATTTTCAACAACCACCGCCACAATTTCAGTCTAATCAATCATTAATTCAACGCCCAAAATTTCCATCACAACCTATTCCAATTCAACCCAGACAAGTTACCAGAACATACCCTACTAATTGGCAAGTAATTGGCAAACCCATAAACGTGTTTGCACCAAAAAATTCCCACAAACCTACAGGACCACCGGAACCCATGAGTATCACCTCTAAAAACCCTTCAATTAAACAACCTTCAATGCAACGAAACTTCTTCCGCACATCAGGCCCATCGAACTTCATATCCGAAGAATTATATAACACAGAAACCCAATTAGAATCGGAAGATAATACTTCACTTGACCCTTTCTGTATATCAGAAGAAAAATAGAACGACGATATAACTTGTTCTGACATTCAAACCCAATACGATGAGGAAACGTATGAAAACTTTGACTACCAAAATTTTTGCGAAGCTCCTTATCAAAACCCCGAGTCGTAGATTTAAATAATGTAAATTTAAACAATTCTCTCCCATTTATTCAACTTTCTAAGATCCCAATAAAATTGCTAATAGACACAGGATGTCATTGCTCTATGTTAAGGCCCTATATAGCTGAAAAGTATTTCCCCGATACTATTTTTCGAAAGAGAACTCCAATTCCTACTTGTGCCGAAACAAAATTCAGTCATTTCAAAGCAAAAATTCCACTTTTAGAAGAATTCAACATATCCGATAGTTTCAAATTTATACTATTTCCTTTTCATGATTATTTTGATGGAATATTAGGTCTAGGCGATTTGAGACGATTAGGGCTAACCATGAATTTGCAAACTCAAAGATTGTGCAACAAACGCCTAGAAATCCCCTTTTCATATAGAACCGACTTTCAGACACAGAAGGCAGAAATACCCCCAGAGTCCATTGTTGTTAAAGAAATAAAAACTTCCCTACCAGACAATGTGGAAATAATTACCAAAGACATAATTTGTAGTCAAAACTCTGTTGAATTCCCCGCTTGTATTACCAAAGTGGAAAATCAAGTAGCAAAAATTGAAATCAAAAACCCAACTAAACAAACCCAAATTGTTAATCTAAATTTCGACTTTCTTAAGCAATACGGACCACCTTTCGACCCCGATAACTTTGGATGTTATCACGTTGAGGATATGATCACTCGATCAGACGTACACGATGATAATTCAATATCAATAGATGATTTGCAAATAGACCATCTTAACTCGGAAGAAAAAACAGCTCTCGAAAAACTAGTAAAACAATTTTCCGAAATTTTCCATCATAACTCCCATCAATTAACATTTACAAACAAAGTAAAACACGAGATGAAAACGACTGATGACATCCCTATTCACACAAAATCATACCGATACCCGTATATAAAGGGTTTTCCAATAAGAGGTGTTATTTTGATATTCAAAGAAAAGTGCCATTTTTTAATATAAATGATCGGATGTTTATTTCATTATAAAGAGGAAGGTATGCCGTTAATAGTGGAAAATAACATCAGGCAAATGACCACCACGACCACGCTTACAGGACAATATCCTTTTCATGAAATTTTCCATAACCAAATCGCAAAGTGGCTGCCCTATGTCCTCGATAGCCTCACGAATTCCATCTTTGAGGTCTTGAATCGACGCTGGGCTGTTGGCGTAGACCTTCTCTTTCACGTGGCCCCAAAGAAAGAAGTCGCAAGGTGTTAAATCACAAGATCTCGGTGGCCAATTGTGATCACCTCTTCGAGAGATAACACGGTCCGGAAACTTTTTCCGTAAAAGATCAATGGTTTCGTTGCTTGTGTGGCACGTAGCGCCGTCTTGTTGAAAGTAAACGTTGTCCAGATCAATACCATCCAATTCCGGCCATAAAAAATCGTTAATCATCTCTCGATAGCGCAATCCAGTCACCGTAACTGTTGCTCCAGCCTCATTTTCGAAAAAGTAAGGTCCAATGACTCCGCCGGACCATAAACCGCACCAAACAGTCACACGTTGAGGATAGAGAGACTTTTCAACAATAACTCTTGGATTTTCTGAGCCCCAGATCCGACAATTTTGCTTGTTGACGAAGCCACCGAGGTGGAAATGGGCCTCATCACTCAAGATGATTTTTCGATGGAATTCTGGATCATTTTCATGCATTTCAACGACCCAATCAGCAAAGACACGACGTTGTTGATGATCGGCCGGCTTGAGTTCTTGTGTTAACTGGACTTTATAAGCCTTAAGACCCAAATCTTTATGCAAAATACGGTGTAATGACGTTTGTGGAATGGCTAATTCCAAAGAACGACGAGGAATGGACAAACCTGGGTTTTCTTTAACACTTTCGGCTACAACAGCAATATTCTCGGCTGTTCTTGAGCGACGTGCACGGGTTTTATTCTTCACATCACTAACTTGTCCCAAGAGCTCGAATTTTTTCACCAATTTCTGTATTGCGGTCCGACAAGGTGCTTCACGGTGACCCAAAAATGTTCGAGTTTTACGAACCGTCTCTGCCAAATTTTCACCATTTTTATAGTGAATTTTAATAATTTCAATGCGTTGTTGAAGCGTGTATCGTTCCATATTTATTAATGGCGTAGTTTCTACTTGTCAAATGTCAAAAAATGATAGCTTCAAAAGTGACATCTACCGAAATAGCGGGCTATTCAAAATAACACCTCTTATTGGAAAACCCTTTATAACCCAAATAGTAACAGTCCAATAGAACGATTTCATTCAACAATAATTGAAACCATACGAACACTTCGAGAAGAAAAACCACACCAAAATATCATTGTTTTAATGCATTACGCTATCTTATCGTACAATAATAGCATACATTCGTCCACCGGATACACACCCTTCCAAGTAGCCAAAGGACAGTTAGACTTTAGAAATCCTATTGAAATAACTAACAAAGAACAACTCCCTAACTATGTAACAGAGCACACGCGGTTAATTGAAATTATGTCCAATCAATTATACGATAAGTTAGATAAAAAGCAAAGACAAAACTTGGAACGTGAAAATAGACACCGCAAACGATCTATCGAAATTAATACGGAAAAACCCCTATATACAAAAGAATTTGGCAATCGTGCTCAAAAAGATAAATCCTTGTTTACAAAAATAAATAATCCCAAAATTGTAGGAGACAATAAAATACTTTCCAATAATAAAATAACACATCAAAGACAACTGAAATCTAAACGAAAACTTATCGTTCCAGGTCCGCAAGATGAACTTGACGAACATTCTTCTAACTCTGCCTATGACGACACTCCTTTGTCAAAACGACTCCAATCAATAATCCGATCTTACTATTACAACTAGGAAAATCATATATCATCGAATCACAACACACATTCTTATACCACATAAATATTTCCATACCCATTTCATTAACTTATCAAGTGCAAGAACAACTAAACAACATTAAGTTCTATTTAGAAAAACATCAAAGTCATTTTTCTATATTGTTGTTACAAAAATTAGAAGGAGCAAACGCTTTAAACGCAAAGATACAAAGTAAGGTTAACATTCTCTATCATGCTAGAAATAAAAGAAGTTTATTTAATGGAAATGGTAGCGTTGCAAAGTATCTATTTGGTACGATGGATGCTAATGATCAAGAATACATTGATGCATATTTAAACACTCTAAACATAAACGAAATTAAATTACAATCCTCATTACGACAACAACAGACGATTTTGAAATAAATGGTAGAGAAATATACAAAGTTATTCGAAAACATTGAAAACTCGCAAAAACAGATTATTATACAACTCAACGAATTTACACAAGATAACAAATCTTTAAAAGAATTCGAAAACATTAAGTCTCTAGACTTAGCACTTGATAAAACAATCCTACAACTACACCTTTTATTCCATACCACCAATAATTTAGAAACTGCATTGTCATTTGCTAAATTACACGTTTTACATAGTTCAATAATTCAACCTAATGAGATTAAACTAATATTACAAAGTTTGGCAAAAGAATATAAAAAACATCAAATACCTCAGTTAAATTTCCTAATAGAAAATTATTCTCTCTTTTCAACTCAAGCAATGTCTTGGTGAAACAGGATTTTCTTTTTCTGCAAATGTGGCCGTTTTTTCGCAAGTTCTGCCTTCAGCTTGTCAAGTAATGACGCATAGTATGCTCCTGTAATGGTTTTTCCTTTTTGAAGATAATCGATTAAAATAACTCCATGACTATCCCAAAAAACAGTCGCCATCACTTTCCCAGCCGAAAAAACAGTTTTTGCTGTTTTTGGAGCCGGTTCCCCCTTTGCAGTCCACTCTTTGGACTGTATTTTTGTTTCGGGCGTATAATGGTGTATCCAAGTTTCATCTACAGTAATTAATCGGCGCCAAAACTCGGATTTATTTCGCCTAAACTGCGCCAAAAAAGCGTCGGAAATATTCATTCGAACACGTTTTTGGTCTAACGTGAGCAAACGCGGCACCCAACGCGCGGACAGCTTTCTCATGCCTAAATGTTGATTTAATATGTGACAAACACGTTCTTTTGACATGTTGATAACCTCTGCTATCTCTCTCACTTTAATTCGGCGGTCGTCTAGCACCATTTGGTGAACTTTGGCGATGTTTTCGTCGGCAGTTGCAGTTTTTGGACGTCCAGAACGTTTATCGTCTCCCAAGCTCTTACGGTCACGTTTAAATTTAGCAGCCCAAACTTTCACTGTGGTAAATGATGGTGCAGAGTCCCCATACACAGAATCCGACTCATCTTTTATTTGCGAAGTCGTATTGCCTTTCAAAAACAAATATTTAATGACAGCTCGATACTCGATTTTGTCCATTTTCACAAAAAAACTCACATCAACTCACTCAAACGACTGTTACATAAAAACTGCGCGTCCAAAATGGCTGAAACTTTGGTGAGTAACTGTCAACAGATGAACAACGAAATTCAGTAGCTTTTATTTACGAGTGCTGCCATCTTCACGTTGAGGTCGGAAACTTTTCAGACCACCCTCGTTGGTCTAACTCTATTAACAGAATCACCTCTAAGAAAATAATAATAATGGAAAAGAAAAATCAAACAATGCCCGAGTATTTATCTGTGTTTGATCTGATAATACCTCAAGTAGCAACCAATCGCAAATAAACTGACACGTCATGCCCTTTTTGTAACTAGAATGAGGGAGAAAATTCATTCCGTTAGTGACATCTGTTCAGAGAAGTTTAAAGAAACACGAATGCGAATCCGAGTCCAAATCAAGAATCGACAGCAGTGTTTCTCAATTTTTGTGTTCCGCTGAGCTCTTTAAGTATTCTAACGTAACCTATTCTTATTAGCCAGTTAGGCTACAAAAACTAATCAAAGAAATGTATTTAGAAATACAGTCTTCGAAATACAAGATGTCTAAATGATTATTTGAAAACTTATTTCCGTGCGATTCAGTAGATAGATGAAGTAGACCACAGTGTTTTTGAGATTCTTCAGTAAAGTGTGTTCGTCTGCAAGTTAAGAAACTGAGCGTATTCAAAAAATAATAATTTCAAATACATTTTTGTATTCAGTATAAACTATAAAAGTCGCTTCGTCTTTAGTAGAAGTGTGCGCCACCGGGTTCATTGATCGCCGCCGGTATATTTGTATAAGTTGACGCCGTCGCTGAATTAGAACGCGTAATCGGCGTGACGCCAAATCACGCCGCCGCCGTTATCAATCGGTGTAAACTGCAATATATTTATTTAATTTCCGTCATTTATACATTTGCCAAGATTAAAGTTGAGATTTTCTTTGACTAGAGAAAAAGTGGAACAATTTTCATTAATTTTTGTTTATAAAGGATGCGTTTGTTTCATCGCCCTAGAAGCATGAAAAAAAGTGCCATAGCGGTTCATTTTTTCACGCATTTGAGTGAAAGAAAGTATCGTAACCTATCATTTTTTAACGCAAAATATTTAAACAGAAAACATAGAAGGTTGCTAATTGTACATTTAATATCAATGTTTTCAAATAAAAGCTGTTTTTGAAGTAAGTAGTCCTTGATTTTTATTACGAACGTGAAAAAACTTTTGTATGCAATTCGGAGGATTTGCGCACTCGCCTTCTGCTCGTGCGGCAAACTTTCTTTCTCGTGAAAAAAGATACACTTTACTCACTTGCTGCATAAATAACTATTTTTTAATGTATCTATTACATATACAAATTTCATGTTTTTCTTCACGGTTATTTTACAGCCAAGTCTGGTTATATTATAGAGTAAATTTCCTTTTCTACAATACCTGCGGGAGAAAAGTTCTTTATTGAACGACTGCCTAGCATGAAATAGTAACAAATCAATATTTCTAACATACCCAGGGTGTTCATTTTAAAACGATCCATCCTTACTATCTCGAAGAAAAATGAAAATATCAAAATCGGAAAAAACATGCGAGTCTATTTATGGAATAATAATAATAATAATTAGAATACATAATTAACTAGTTCACAGAGGTCGCTGTGTTCAATCTCACACACAATCTCAAAATCTTAAACGGCACCCCAGTACCTGTGATACTTCATTAGAAAGGGAATAACAATAGCAATTTCTCAGTAAAGATAAACTTCAAATTTTTTCTGTTGTTCCTGTTCTACTGTTTTGACTTTCTATTGACGTCCAATTTAAATTACCCAATTAACAATGTTTACGTTCATTTGTTTCATTCCCGAAATAAGCACCAAAATAATTGAAATGTGCCTACTTACTTGATTAACGCCGTTTAAACTCATCACTAAAACGAAACGTTTTGCGCTGTAACTTGCAATCTAGTAGGCCGATTTATATTGCATTTTTACTAAAAGGTTGCTATTGTTACTCCCTTTTTAAGAACGTATCACACGAGGTGAGGTGCCATTTAAGATTCTGAAGTTATGCGTGTGAGAGCGAATACAGCGACCTCTATGACTGAGTCAGTTGTGCATTCTAATGTTCCCCTTCATAAATATATTGACTTGTTTTTTTCTTATACCATTATCTACATTGTTTACGAGATATTGAGGATGGGTCGTTTTAAAATAAACAGGCTGTTATAAACAACAAACAATAAAAATTATTGACACGAACATGAATTAGAAAATTTTGATAGTGACAGGTATTATAAAATAAAGCGAACTATTCGCGATTCTACATAACTATGCGACCCTAGTGGTGGTGACGTCACGGCAAGAATAAATTTCGCATCGCGTCAAATTAATAATATGGTTGTCGCTATCCCATCTAACGACGGATGCGAAGTGATAGTTTAATCTATTGGTTTTCCAATTTTAAACTTTCTGTGACGTCACAAAATCACAGCGGTAAAATAAATTTGA
Organism: Ignelater luminosus; assembly: GCA_011009095.1. Taxonomy (NCBI): domain Eukaryota; kingdom Metazoa; phylum Arthropoda; class Insecta; order Coleoptera; family Elateridae; genus Ignelater; species Ignelater luminosus. Next base: position 63,721 of record VTPC01090816.1, on the reverse strand, counting down.
ATCGTGCATACCAATCAAATGTCATTTATGCGCCCGCTGTCTATTTAAATCAGAAGCGCCGCCGCCGCCGACAAGTATGTCGGGGCACACCTCTAGTCTTTAGTCTGGCTCATTAATTAGTCACGTTAAGCCGTCTCGTCTGTCAGTTGGTTTTGCAGGTTTTACCGATTTCTGTGGTTTTAAAAGCACTGCATCTGTGGTTTGTATGAATTGTTAATTTATTGCTTTATTGGGTATAATGAATTTCGGCTATAATGAACCGGTTTCGGTGGTCACTCGTAGTTCGTTACATTACTGCAGTTCAAGTCAAGTTTACATGGAGTATTATTTTTAGAAAGTTTCCTATGCATGCAACGTAATTAAAATACAATCTCAGAAAGTCTAATTTTACTCGGAAATTATATATCTCCCGAGAAAAATCCAAAAATACTTGTTTTACTCGGCCTGTTATCATTAATGATTTCCAGTTTCAAAGTAAGCGGAGGCAGTTACACGAGTTGAGTTCTAAATTAATTGTTGAAGATGAAATGAGCTTAGAACATAGAAAATGCGGCGCCGCACAGTGGTCTGAACCGAATATCTTGGAGGACAAAAGACAAAAACATAAATAAAATAGGTGATTATTAGTGCATAAAAAGGTTATTCTGCTGTAAAATTCAAAAGGGCGGATCGAAAATAATTATTAACAAATTACAAATTATTAATAAATATGGTTGTATATATTATTGCTACGTACATTATTACAAAATATAGGTTGCAATCGACAAAAATAAAACGACCGATAAAATACTATAAGGCTGTTATCAAATATAAGATTCGAAAAACACGAAAATGTTCTGAACGCTTCCAGTGTGTTTTGGTTTGCCATCAGTAACAGTCATGGCATCGATAGGCTCTGGTAAGTCTAATTGTACATATACAGTGTGTCCAAGATAAGGATTTTGGTTTTGATTTTTTTGTGTTGAACGCTGCTGTTACCGACTGTAATAATTGCTGTTCATCTTCAAAATTTTGGTTGAGCATATGATTGACATCTTGACATCACCCCAGAGGAAAAAAATTTAATGGTGTTAGATCGGGTGAGCGTGCATGCCAGGGTACTGCAGAATGGATTAATTTGTGGCATAAAAAATCAAAATAACCCTATCATGTTTACATCATTAGAATCGTGACAACAAGAGCTATCCAAAACAATTTTCAATTGTTTTTCCGCCTATTTAAAAAAATGAGGTCGATGATGGTTACTAGAAACCGAAACGTTGTACAGATATCTTGTTAGCGTATTTTAATAGAGAAGAAAAAGTGGCAATGGAAAAGTGGTTTTAGTTTTCCGATATCTCTTCAAATAAAGGAATGAAAAAATAATAACGAAAATCGAGAAATCTACTTTTTTTTTAAAACTAGATATCTAGACTTTGCAAACGCCAACAAAAAGGTCCTATAAATAGCCAACTTTCATCCCATTTAACCGATCCTGTATCTCTTACCGTTTCCAAGATCCCCATGCTGTGCATCCTTGTCTTGGACACACTGTTTTATGAATAGTAACTGTCTCATATTAATATAAAGTCATAATTATTCATTATTTTTTGCATCATATATGTTTTAAGGTCTCGCATCGATTTGTTAGGCTTAATTATGAAATAATGTCTATAGTAGCTAAAAGTACACATAAAAATCTATAAATGTGCAAAGTTTCATTTGCCTGTACTTGCCTAGGTTTTGCAATTATGTCCGCCATATTTGTTCCATCATTTTGAATTTGTCAATTCTGATGATGGATTCGTAATCAGGGACCAAAATTACCGTTATATACCAGTCATCACCCATTCTACTTACTTCTTTGACTTTTGTCCCCTTAAATGTTCGGCTCAGACCACTGTGCGCCGGTATCATCGTTATTGTAAATAATGCTGTTCGTGTCCACGGTAGCTGCGTTGATCATTCCGATGGAAACTGCATTACCGTCCCTCGGTAAAAACGCAAAACATAAGAATAGTAAAAAAATACGAAGACGATAAGATTTTTCTTCCAAATCACACTACCATTTGGTTTAGGGAAAGCTTTGGCATTGGATTTACAACCAAAAGTGCAGTAAATTCAAAGATTCTTGCTGCAAAATAGCAATAGAGGGATGTGTAATCTTTGATCTGGATTCTTCCTGTGTCTAATGCGCAGGAATGTGCAGAGAACTTAAAATTATTTGCTTTGTCTCTCTAGTTGGAACAGAAAAAAAAGCTACCGGTTAATGAACCAAAAGGAAAAGAGAGAGACGGGTTAGATCATGAAGAGATGCTTATAACAGAAAACGAAAAAAAAGACTTAAGAAACACCAAAATATTTTAGTATAATAGTGAGCCTTACTTAATCCATTTCAACTGTGAAATTTATTTTCCTGTAACTTGTGTTGCCTACCTACTTGCAACATTTCTTAAAATACCAATAGATACCATGTGTCAAGAAATTCAACAATGTATTAATTAGATTTAACAGCAAACATTAAAAATTAAGGTTTCTCTTCTTGATTCACGTCAACTTAAGAACAAGTGTAAAAATACTATTTAAAACAAGCAAATCTTTATATTATTATTTAATTAGCATCCAGACAGAAATATTTATGCTATTTGAGTAAATGATTAAGTTACTTTTTAATCTATTGACAATTTGCATTGTACAGAACAAGTCAATACGTATAATAACATAATATTTGATTTCAATGTTTTAACATCCGGTGACTATAAAATTTAATCACACACTATACCAACAGTTAAATAGAACATTTTCTCATATTATTGCTAGGTATAATGTGTGAGCAATTATTTTATGTGTGTGTAAAATTATTCTTGCAATATTTAAATCACATAAAATCGTTATTTTTCATTTTTATTATTTATACATGAATTTTTGCAAGGAACTGACTTTTTTTCGTCTTTGCAATAATTCTAATGATTTTAAGGGTTGTATTTAGTAGCGTGAGAAAAATATTTCCATTTTTGCGGCAATGCCTAAGAATAGATAACCAGTTAAGCAGCAAACGCCGAAGGATACGAGAAGAGCAGGTAGAACTGAAATATAATTGAACAAAAGAAGTAAATTAGGAGATTTGTGAGGACTTTAAACTCTTTCGGTTTTATTCTAATATTGTGCTGGTTTCCCTTTTGCACTAGTCCTTGATTTGAAAGTTCCAGTTATAATATTTTTAAAGTTTCTTGGAAAAAGAAACTTTTAAAATAAGCTGGTTCTCTTTGAGATTCCCAGAAAAGCAATGGTAGTATAGTGATAGGCATAATCGAATGACGATTATAGGATCATTCAATTATGTGTTTATCTGAAGATATTTAAAGATTATTCGGACAATTTATATTATTAATAATAGTTTGTTGCCGCTCAAGTAAAATTATCCGAATTAAAAATTATTCAATTTCAACTTAGAATCATTCGGATAACGCATATCAGGTGTTAACGCTATCTGATATACTAAAGAGTAACTGTAAAATTGATTTTAAATGAACTTTTTCAAATATCTGTATGAGTTTAAAATTTGATTAGTACAGATATCATAAACCACAATCCACAACGTTGAGTTAAATTCAGTTTTACGCGTTTTGCTAATATTTCGTTGTTTCTTTAACAAAGTAAAAAATTATATTAAATACTAAGCGTTCCTTCTTATTCTTATAAGTTCACTGCAAATGCCAATAAATATAGTGTATATAAGAACATGCATCAAAAGCATAAAGATCAAGAATACTTCGAAACTGAAGTATCGTATTGATCTAAAAGACAATATTCTGTACATATTCAGTAACAACTTAAAAAGTGCAATTTTTCTAGATGCTCCAAATGTAACATATCTCCAGCACTAAGCTAAATTATATTTGATGATTCAGGTATAAAGTAAATCACGATGCGAAAGAATAGTATTGCAAATGAAAAGGAAATATTCGAAACTATTACAGTTTAACCATTTAACATCAATTTAAAAACTTCCTATAACACGAATGAATATTTTGATTATTTAAATGTCAATCGATCAATCATTTGACTATGCCCATCGCCCTATTTACAAGTAGGGTTACAATTCTGTTATTACTTTCTTTATAATGAACAAAGATTGGCCTGTAGCATTACAATCAGGCTATCAATTTTATATCTATTACTTAGTAGCAAATAATGATCAGTCCACAAGTGAATATGTGGAGGAGTGTGATAATGGAGGCATATCTCCTGAATTGGATGTTGAAACAAGTTATAATGAATTCACAAGCGAATATGTGCACAAGAGCGTAGTTTTGAAGATATATCTCCTGATTGGGAAGTCCAAAAAATGATGATGAATCCCTAACCGAAATAGTGGAAAAGCCTTTAAATTTTTTTCTTCAAGATACTGCAGATATATCTCCTGATTTGGAAGTCGAAAAAAATGACGATGAATCCCTAAGCGGAATAGTGGAAAAGCCTTTAAATTTCTCTCTTCAAGATACTGCAGATATATTTCCTGATTTGGAAGTCCAGTCCAGGGAATAGAGGCTGAAAAAGGGGCCTTTGCTTGCAAAAGGTTGTCTTCTAATTTTTGGATATGTTTTGTATGTCGGTGCCCTAGCAATAAAACCCAAGTTCGCGACCTCGTTGCCTCTTTTTACCAATGCATTACAGAGAAAAAAGTCTTCATTAAAAGTTGTAGAGCATTACATTTGCTACAACATGAATAGGTAGATAGTTACAAAGATAGTTAATAGGTAAATAGTTAAGGAGACGTTCATACAAGGCAATCTCGCTGTGAAGCAGGCAACAGAAGACGCTGATGTACTGATTGTAATATCCGCTATGTTCATCGCTGCAGAATATGATTCTGTGAAAATCATCTGGGAGAACATTGATTTGTTAGTTCTTTTGACAAGTTTGGCTCAACATCTCCCAATTTATTTCCGAAAACCTGGAAGAGGTAATACTTCTGAAATATTGTTCTCAGAATCTTCTTGTTCTTCACGCCTTGAGTAGGCGTGACTCCACGTCTTCCCTGTTCGGTTTTGGAAAAATCAAATTCCGCACTCGGTTCCAGAACAAGCCAGCATTGCATGAACTTGCAACTATCTTCAGGGATCCTGATGCCAGTGTTTTAACCATCGCTGAGGCAGGGGAACGTATACTTCTTCATCTTTATGGTGGTGACAAGGCAACAACATTAGACACTTTGCGCTATCAGCTTTTTCCAAATCTGCTACTGCCAGCAAGATGCTGCTATACTTTGTCTCGTTTCTATAATTCGTGCTAAATTTTTGCGGTGTCGGTAACAATACCTTATTGTGCTACTCCCATTAGATTATTGTTGTTCTTTGGTTTGCTGTTAACTAATTAATCATATATGTATTTAACTAATATGTTTAATCTAAATCTAACTTTGAAAACGCTAGAAATTTAAAATGGATTGGAATTATAGCAATGAGATGGGGTATATGTACCATGTCTTCCGCACGTATCACCAAGTAAAGACATCAATGTGCGAAATGAAAAACCATTAGGTCTGGAAATGGAGAAGCGACAGTCAGATTTAGACTGGCGATGTCGTTTGGCTTTGATATTTTATTTCATAAAACTAAAAGGTCATACTTTATGTTATTAATTACAGAGAATAGTGCATATTGTGCCAATTATTTTTGTTCAAAAGAGGCTGATTGCTACGTGTTTAAGACACTGCTCAAAATGTGCAGAACGTGAAAAAATGGTGTACTTTTATAAATGGTAAGATGAAACTAAATATGAAACATAACTATTACTTCCAGATTCATGGTCAGTTACATATTGCTCAGAGAAAATATTGTTTATTTGTTTTTTGGACCCCTAAAGGTGTTTGTATTCAAAAGATTTTTAAAGACAGGAAGTTTTGGGAAGAGAAAGTGATTGACAGATGTAACAATTTTTACATGAATCGTAATCTTCTGTAAGAAACGGTAGAGTCAAAGAATTTACTATGGCACAGACGGTTTACGTCGTGTACACGCAAACAACTAAGACAATGTTCAACGAACTTCAAAAGGAGTCGTTCCTGAATTTGCGAAGTCTGTCTGTCTGTTTGTCTGTCGGTCTGTCTGTCCGCATTTTTTTTTAATTCTGAAATTCGGACTTCAGATTTGGATTCTACATCAACAACTAAAGACAACGTGGTGTCTTCGTTTTTTGATATCTCTTCGGAAACATAGTCAAAATGGCCGCCGAAATTCGAAAAAGTAACAAAACGGGGTTCGTCGTGGTTATGATTTGCATTCCCAGATGTTTTTGACTGAATAGATTCACAAAACCGGTTGGACATATCACACGCAAAGATGCTTATTCTATCGTTTCCAATTCATCCTTCTAATTTACCATAACAATAAAAAGTACGACAAAAATAGATCAACATCGTAATAACAACAATTACTCAAGAATATGTTCGGTTTGTGGGTTGGGGTTGTGTCTAATGATATGAAAACTGTTTACACTTTGGCTTGATAAATCGATGATATGTAGAAAGAAAACAAAATTGTGAACTTCTAATTGTTCTTGAGATGAACTTTTGAGGTCTTTTGGCAAAGTGTTATAAAACGAGAAAAGTACATAATAGTATGTGTAAGTTCTTTATTCTCCAGATTTAGGTGATGATGATAAGCAACAAACTGCTGTCTAGTATTATACTAGTGATTTACTAAAATTAGATAATTTTTGTTTTCATGCATCAATTAAATCAAATGAAATTCATCGTAATTTTAGATAAGTAAAGTAAAATAGGCTTTATCATTACCTAGCAACCAACGGAGCGCAATTAGAGCATCTATTACGATAAATTTAATAATGCACCTTTATTAAAATTAAAAAATTAATTCTTCGAAAACCAACCACCGATTTGATTTTTTGAAACACCATTGCATTTTGGTATTGAAGACCTTTAATTTGATGTGCTACATGCCGTATCATCCAATTTAAAATTTTAAAGTGGGGTTGGCTGGAGCTTAATGGTGGAATTTTAATCGAAAACTTTGTACATAGTTTAGTCCTCCTACTACTTTTTGAAAATATAATTCATGGGGATGAACAATTTTTGATTAATTGTATTTTTTATTAATGATAGTTTATTTTTTTTAATCAAATCTCCCTATCAAATAAAATCCGGTGTCCATAGTTCCGAAAATATGAATTTTAAGTGTACACTATACAGTGTGTCCAAGATAAGGATACACAGTGTGTGTGGATCTTGGAAACAGTAAGAGATATAGGATCGGTTAAATGGGATGATAGTTTCTGAGGTATTTATAAAATGTTGATTTGTCGATTTTCGTTTTTATTTCTTCTTTTATTTATTTGAAGAGATATCGAAAAACAAAACCACTTTTCCATTGCCACTTTTTGTTCTCTATTAAAATACGCTAACAAGATTTTTGTACAATGTTTCGGTTTCGAGTAACCATCATCGATCTCATTTTTCTAAATAGGCGGAAAAACAATTGAAAATTGTTTTGGATAGCTCTTGTTGTCAGGATTCTAATGATGTAAACATGATAGGGTTATTTTGATTTTTTATGCCACAAATTAATCCATTCTACAGTACCTTGGCATGCCCGCTCACCTGATCTAACACCATTAAATTTCTTTTCTCTGGGGTTATGTCAAGAATCATATGCTTAACCAAAATTTTGAAGAAGAACAGCAATTATTACAGTTAATGACAGCAGGGTTCAACATAAAAAATCAGAATCAAAATAATCCTATCATATTTACATCGGTAGAATCGTGACAACAAGAGCTATTCAAAACAATTTTTAATTGTTTTTCCACCCATTTAGAAAAATGAGGTTGATGATGATTACTCGAAACCGAAACGTACTACAGAAATTTTGTTAGGGTATTCTAATAGAAAACAAAAAGTGGCAATCGAAAAGTGGTTTTAGTTTTCCGATATCTCTTCAAATAAATGAAAGAAGAAATAAAAACAAAAATCGAGAAATCAGCATTTTTTAAATATCTCAGAAACTATCCAAGATATCTAAATTTTGCAAACGCGAACTAAAAAGTCCTATAAATAGCCAGCTTTCATCCTATCTAACCGATCCTGTATCTCTTACCGTTTCCAAGATCATCGCGCTGTTCATCCTTATCTTGGACACACTGTATACTGCTATGAATGTTCAAAATTTGAATAAAATACAATACTAATGCATGTCAGTAGTAATGGACTCATTAAAATAATAATACTGATTTATTCAAAGGGCTATTTCATTTCTTTACTAATTCATCTTTTATTTTGTTTGGTTAATTAATATTAGTCAGTTTTTGTTCTTATTTTTAAAACTCGTGCTTGTAACTTTTTAGTTCGCCAGGCTAAATCCAAAAAACATTATTACAGAGATCCACTTACTAATATTTGTATTTATTTCTAAATATAATTGATTTTATTAGATGATATGTTGTTATTTGTTTTATAATTTTATAAATATGCACAATTCAGAGGACGAACTAAATACTTATAATAATAAGTAACTAAAAGAAAATAAAAACTACAAACTCCAAGACAGAAATTCTCACCTGCTGGGTGTATTCAAGCATGCTAATTGCCAACAGATGCAGTGAAGTATGCTACAATGGCAATAAAATTTTGAAATTCTACAATCTAAAAATTAAAGAGAGGCTTTCCAGTTTAGGTAGAAAAGGAGGGTATCAAACATCTGCGATAGTCGATAGTCTTAATTTTATTGTTGTCATTAATCATTTTTGCGTACAAGCTGCTACTTGAGACCTCACTTCAGAAAATTATTGTTTTTTGCATTACCCAAGGTGAGCCGTAAATATGAAAAAAACAATAGAAAAAGGTACAAAAATACATTTTCTATTATCATACAATCAATTACTGACTAAGATTTCACAAAAATTTTGATTACTATTAATTACTAGTTAATAGCTAGGATAAAGACCTTTTCTAATTTCCGTATTACACGTGCCTACTAATAAAAATACCTACCATGCACCTACATTAGAAAATAAATTTGTTAGCAAGTCAATTTTTAAAATTCACTATTTATAACTACTAACTAATGATTTCTCAGTTTTAGCTTTTCTTGAAGAAGAATAGAATTAGTTTGTATGCACAACAAAAGAAATGTACAAAGTTACTGTTGACACTTTTATGACCAGTAAAGTGCAGGTAAAAATTAACCTCCGGCAGTATTTGCAAAAGAGGTTGCCTAAGTTCTATAGATGTTTTCTATAATTCAATTTTGTGTTGCATGCAAATTGTGGTCTACACATAAACGATAACGACATTCTGATTTGATATAACTGACGCTCAAACAAGGCAAAATGTGGCAGTGCATTCCTTTTTTTCAATTTCTAACCAATAGTGAAGTTAATCACTTGCCAATTTACTTTAATTAATGCTAATAACTTTGATTAGAAAATGAATCTCTAATTTTTCGATGCATAGACATAAAACTATCGATGAGTTAAATAACTACAGGTATTGATATCACTTTAAAAGTGAAAGACAAAGTTTGTATTTGCTTGCAAAATTTGAGGAAATTTTAGTCTGCAGCGTTCTCTCTGAAACTACTAAATACAACCCTTAAAAGAATAACACAGAATAGAAGTGATGCTGCTGACTAATTTAACGTATGATTTATGGAACTAACCCAATTAAATATTTTATTCACATTTTCCAAAATCGTTTTTACATTCCAACGCGGAAAATTTAAGTTTCTCACAATTTACGCAACGTGTTATAATTAGATTTCAGTTAGAAACTTAAATCTTTAAGGTTGAATGTTGTAAATGTACTTTAAAGAAATTCTCTATATTTTTAGTTCTGTTGTCATCACTTTTCTAGGATAGATCGGTTTTAAATTTTTGTTTCTTTTTCCACTTGGTTCATAACTTTTATAAAAATATCTCCAATGTGATAAGATTATACAATTACATCTGGGATTTCTTTAGAATTAGTTGTATACCCATGAGTTATACAGTGTCAAAGCAAAATAAGGCTTTAAAAAATATATCACAGCAAAAAAGTAAAAGTAAAACATACAACATATTATTTACAAAGCAACAAAAAAAAGGCAGTTACATAAAGTTCTACTTTTTTTACATTGATGTAACATTTTTAACTGAAACTAAATTTCTAGAACTCAAACAGTAGACTACATCCGATTCTAATATTTATTTTTGCAAATGTTTAGAGAGAGAAAAAAACATCAACACAAAACTACAATTTAGTAATTCTACCCTTGGTCATTTCACAATGTTAACGAACCGGCACCAGAATTTGCAAGAGACTCTTCGAAATAGCCTTTGGGCGCGTTTTAAAATAAAAACCTTCCCTAATGCCCCTCGGTTAGAACAAACGCCAGCAAGGATACATTCATAAAATGAAAATAAAAACTGTAAAAAATGAAAACGACTTACTGTTTCGTCCTTTCTTTCTACCATTTGTTTCTAGCTGTAATTCAATTTCCCTTTGGAGTTCGGTTATATTGTCTGCTTCCTCCTCCATTAGCTGTAATATTTATATTGGGAATAAAAACTAAAAATAATTCCATTATTACAACTTGCCTTTTGTAAACGTTCTTTATCTTTTTTCCTAGCTGCCTTGAATGATGGAGGGTCCTGCTCTTCTTCCAAGTCGACGGTCATGAATTCGTCTAAAGTTAATGCACTACTAGGGGTATCCCCAAATTCCATCAGTCTGTAAGTTACATTTACAAAAACATATTCTTAGTACTATACAGGGTGATCATTTTAAAACTTCCCACCTTGAATAACTCTTTAATTAGTACAATTATCAAAAATTGCTGAAACTCTTCGAGTTTGTTTTGGAGGGGGACGTTTAATAACCTACTCTAGTCAGTTGGGAAACTTTCACCCTCCCCAAAATTTTAAATGGCACTACCCCATGTGTGATATATCATTTTAAGGGGTATAACATTTTCAATCTTTTACATTAAAAAAATTTAAATCGGCCCAGCCGTTCGTGAATTAAAGTCAAAAATGTATTTAATTTAATCAGTACGTTTCTGTCTCTAAATCACGAACGGCCGGGTGGATTTTGATTTTCTTTGATGTAAAAGATTGAGAATCGTATACCCTTTAAAATGATATATCACACATGGGGTAGTGCCATTTAAAATCTTGGGGAGGGTGAAAGTTTCCCAACTGACTAGAGTAGGTTATTAAACGTCCCCCTCCAAAACAAATTCGAAGAGTTTCAGCAATTTTTGATAATTTTACTAATTAAAGAGTTATTCAAGGTGGGAAGTTTTAAAATGATCACCCTGTATAATTGAAATAGGGCAAAAAAGGTAAACGTGCTCTTCTTTTCTTATTGATTAGAAAGGGCAACTTCGATGTGTTAAGATGCTTTTCGGAGGGTTTACTTTACTCCAAAGAAAATGAGAGTACAATTTCAATTTGTCTTTATAGAAAAATGAAATGTGTAAAATGTTATAGTACCCGAACAGTGGAAAATTGAATTTGCAACGGGTATACTTATAACAACTTTAAAAATATAGTGTAAAGTTTGGTTAAGAGTTTATCTTTATGATCTGTTAACTGCTCAAGTTTAAACCCACACAACGATTGTAAAAAGGACGATTTTCGTGACGACATGTAGATATTTAAACTTTCATAGTTTCGTACATATTGTACTTGGCAATTCTTTTGTGACTTGCTGTTTTACTCTTAAAGTATTAAGCAAGTTCATCGTTTAAAATATTTCTCAAGAAACTTAACTGATTTATCACATTTAAAGTAAATGAGGATTTATTCCCAAAATACTCAGACACGGAAATTTTTTAAATGACTTTTTCTGTCTATATTTCTTATGATACCAACCTATGATAATTTAGCAGTTAGGAAACATTCGTTTTCAGCTCTTATTGTTAGTTTTATGACGCGTTTCATTGAACAATTCAAGACTTCATTAAATAAACCAAGTCTATGCAAATACGAGTAATTGAATTTCTATCTCCACTTCTGAATTGATCTTGGAAAGTTGATTGCACGTTTAAGTACCTTAAATTCCTGCATTATGTAAACTTGAAGTTTTAGATTTTAGATTTAAATGCGAAAGATTTTGATCATTCCAATTTTAATTCAACCCCCATGTTTGTTCTAAATTGTCAAAAAACTTAATTGTTCGGCACCCACATTTAAAGATTAAAAAATAAAACAAAAGAGAAAACTCCAAATAAATATTTGCTCTACTAAAAGGGTTTTAAGATAAATTAAAAGAAAAGAAATGCGGAAATATTGTTAGAGGAGATGAGACGTGCATGAGAATAAATCAATAGTTCATTCAAGTGGTCATGATGATTCAAGAACACGGATTTGTATGTAATTTAATTATTTTGCTATTTGAACAAAAAGTCAAAATTACTGCATTAACATTTGTAAGTTCTTGAATTAGCTTGAATAGCTTAATGTGAAAATTCGTAATGGAATTCTATAACATTCAGATAGTCCAAAAGCTAGTCGAGTTTGCATTATAAGCATATTCTCTCGTTTGTTAAAGCGGCCGCATAATTTGAAATTGACGAATAAATTTCTTAAACGCCTTTGGAAGTTTTCAGTTTTATAAACCAGTTTTTCTTGGTTAGATTAATTTTACTCTAAGACTGAAAGTCATTGTCAAAATTACTTCGTTCTTCAGATTGAAAATTAAGACACTGTAGATCTCGCTATTCCTAAAAAACTGAAAAATCGATAGAAATTCCAAAACAAAGTACCAGATAAAAATGCAATCTCAGAGACCCCAGAGCTATTACGCCGAACGTTTAGTAAATGCCCGAATAGTCGATATACCGAGTGGCTACAAAAGAATACGTCCTCTTTAATAGGTAATAGCTTCTGAAAGAACGCAGATATTGATTTCGAATTTTGATCAGTAATAGTCATAATGGTAAAAAATAAAGTGTTTAAAAGAAACAACAGTTTGGTGATAGAAACAATTAAACAGTTAAATAATAGAGTTGAACAGAAAGAAAATGTTTTTCCAAAAGTAAATTAGCATATCTATAACAGTTCTTGGTCATTCATTGTCAGTTCTTCTGATTATTAACTCAGTTTCCAATTAAACGATTGTTACTAGAAAGAAATCAACATTTGACAAAGAAATTCCAGCTCAATTCTTCTCTCGGTAAAAATGTTCAATCGGAAAGTCGCTAAATTGGTTTTTTGAAGTATCAAATCTGAAATGTTATTAACGTCGTTGTCTTTCAAGATTCAGAAGTAAAACATTACGAGAGATTTTCTGATCTTTGGCTAAAGAAATGAAGGATTTCTTTCTCATATTTCAGATATTTAACCTCAAAACAGAAGGATTTTTTTTGGAGATGCCCGGCACTTAAGGTCTATCTTCAAAAAAGAGAAGTAATCATTTGCAGGTACTCATAAGCACTCTGAGGAAGGTGCAACAGGGGTGCATTCTCACCCTCCTAGGTGTAGAATTTCTCCTCGCTGGCAGCTTTTTCGCGATGTAGCTCCTAAGCCATTCCTCACGGTCTTGTGCCTTCCTCTTCATAGCCGCCGTTCTTCAGATCGTCGAATATCTTCACTCTTCTCCTTCCTCTTCTTGCTGTTCCATTTACTTCTCCTCCTGTCCCTTCTAAGTACATGCCCAACTCAATTCCTTTTTCCTCTACTGAATGGTAGACAATAACCTTCTCTCTTCGCCAATCCTTCTTAATACATCTTCATTTCTCACTTTGTCCATCCACTTGATCTCAAGCAATTTTCTCCAAATCCACATTTCAAAAGCTTCTATTCTTTTGCTATCTTTCTTTAACAATGTCCACGTTTCACATCCAGCTTGTTACATAACACCCTCTTCTTGTTTCTAAACGTGCCTTCGCCATGCCAATTCTGATCTTCACCCCTGTTTCACTTCTCCAATCTTCAGTCAACTCGGTACTTAAATATCTTACCTGCTCCAGCTGTTCTTCTCCTACATACACTTCCATCACATCTACTTTACCTACCCTCATAACTCTCATTTTCTTCGTGTTTATTTTTAAACCATACTTTTCTTCCAAGTTCTGTAGATCGCTCAGCAGTCTTTTTAGTTCCTTTGTGTCTTCCGCAAAGACTAACACGTCGTTCGCAAATCTGACACACACAATTTTCCTGTTTCCAATATTTACTCCGCCGATTCCATTCCAGCATTCTCCCAAATTTTCTTCCATGTAGATGTTAAACAATGTAGGAGATATACAGCAACCTTGCCTTGATCCTCGTCCAATCTCAAACCATTCCGTTCTATTGTCTCCGATTGTCATTCGTGTTTCATATAAATGTTCGCGATTAGCCTTCTTTTTCTCTAATCTACTCCCTTATCCTTCAGAATATTCATCAATTTGTCCCACTTCACACAATCATAGGCTTTCTCAAGGTCTATAAGACCAATGCTTAAACTCTTTCCCTTTTCTAAATGTCTTTCCCCTATACATCTGATCAGTGCAATCGTGTCTCTTCTGCAAACATCTTTCCGGAATCCAAACTGTTCATCCGCCACATTCTCCTCCATTACCATCCTCAGCCTCCTGTTCATAAATCGCAGTAAGATCTTGGCTGCATGTACTATTAAGGCAATCGTCCTGTGCTCTCCATATTTTCTTATACCTTTCTTCTTTGCTAGCGGAATCATTTCAGTCTTTAGAAAGTCCGTCGGCCACTCTTCACTCCTATATATTTCCTTGCACAATGATGTTATTTTCTTCACTTCAATATTCTGCAAGCACTTCGGTAGTTCTGCTGGTATTCCATCTATTCCCGGGGCTTTACCATCCTCCATTTCCTTCATAGTCGCTATTACCACCTCTTCCACAATGTCTCCCCCTAAGCAGTTTGGTTTCACTTTCTCTTCACGTCCAACCTGTAGGCGTTCGGGTTTTACAGCAGTTTTGTACAGGTCTGGCATGTACTCCCTCCATCTGTTAAACCCTTGCTTCTCGTCCTTTGATACATTATCATCTTTGTCCACTACTTCTTTAGAACATCCTTCCTTCTTTCCATCCAGTGTTCAACCTTTTATTCTATTGTAGACAAGATCATGTCTCCCCATTCGATTGATATCCTCAATTTCTCTGTAGACCATAACAAAGGCAAAATTCCTTGTTCGTGTTTCTTATTTCATTTTAGTGACAATTTAGCCATCGATAGTAGGACTTGAGTTACTTATTCCTTGTCCTTATTACCTATTATTCTACTTCTAAAAAAGTCTCTCAGGCTAGGCGGTAAAACGATGAGTTTATGTCAAGCTTTAAAGTCAGTCATGAAGCTTGGTCTGCTTGCTGTCTTCGGGCTGATTCTACATGAGAGGTTAAAACATTTTACCGCTAGTAACCATCGCGTCCAAGAGAACCCTTGTTTATAAAATGAGACTATGTAGACGGGCCCTGGCGGTTGCAACATGCCTGGAGGCGTATAAAAGTGAATCAGTCTACACGATGAGAAAACAGGCAATTGTGCGACCTGCATTCATGTAACCTGTACATCGCCAATTTTGTAAAAATGGGAATATGACGCGGCATAATCGTTCGTATAGTATCAACTTACAGTTCTTTCACTATTTAACAATCTTGTTTTGACAGTTTTGCAGTTTGAAACATCTCGGGGCAGTTGTTAGGGATACATCTTAACCGCTCATGTAGAATCGACCTTGCGTCATGCTAAAAAACGCAATATTCCATACTCTTTAGTCTATTAGCTCCAACCATGGTAATGCAATAGAATTTTCTTCATACTATTATTCAGTATACAATTTTTAAATCACCAGAATCTAAAGCAAGCTGTTTTCTGCTCAAACTAAAGACCGGCTATAAGTTATACGAGTCCTCAAAGAATTAAAGAGATAAAGCTTTTTCACAATCTTTGACTTACTACTTTCAAGATACAGAAATACACATAACAGCCGAGTTTCCCAACGATCTTTAAACACAGATCGGTCCCAAGGATCAGTGGGATCTCGCGAAAATTATAATTCCCTTATGGTCCAGTACATTCCTGTATGAATCCTGGCAAACTTATCTGCAAACAAATGATAAAAATTCTCAAAAGTTTGGTAATATGTAAAGAGAGACAATCAAACAATCCCTAGCAAGAAACAGCTTTGAACTATAGAAGAATATCACGATCCAAAATTCAGAAAAGTCACTTAAAGTAGCTTTCACCTTTAGGGTTCTTAATCTTTCGACTACTTTAATCACGTCTCAAGTGATCTCGAAGAAAGAAGTCTGTCTAAGCTAGACTGTCACGGCAGGCATTGAAACTTTCTCTGCTGGTCATCGATAAATGACAGAGATTCGAATGTGTAAGGCGTTTAATTTTAATTAGAAAATGAAACAAACCAGTTGATGTCGAACAATAGAAGTTTAAGTACAAGATTGAAAGTACTGCAGCATAGAGCAACCTGGCGCAAGTCGCCGACTACACCGCTATCTGCCGCCAGGAGACCTGGTTTCGGCGGTAAACAATTAGACCCAATCTCAACAAGATCCAAATGATATTCTTCAGACATCCAAACAAGTCTAGCAGCAGGGTCTCTCTCTTTCTCTCCAGTTTAACTGCGTATTACATTTTCAAAAACCTTCTCATGGGTCTTCTGTCAGTTTACCACTAGTGCACCCTCATCCACACTTACAAAACTTTCTTCCACTCTATGATCGATTATCGTCTCATCTGCTTCGAGGATGACGCGTTCAGACTCGTGGAATCGCTACGCAGGAAGGAGAGAGCCGGGAGAAACTTCCCAGCGGTCCTCTTTCTAGAAAACTCAAGAAAAAGCTTTCATGCCTCCTTCCCGCCATTATCCTCGCTCAAGCCACAAACCTCCCCAACGACCTCCAAACCAACCCAGCAAATATCCTCCTGGCCACCAATTAAGTCAAACCTGAACACTTTCTTACTATCAACCTACCAAACACTCCACCCAATGGTCGGAATATCCAATCACCATACATTTGTAACTTCCTAACGCTTGGCCCGATTGTCTTTGCAATAGCAAGCGGTAGAGTCGAAAGATAATTGGCGACGGAACCGATCCGCAGATCCTTTCATAATTCCATTTGGGCCGACCAGGCCAGGTAAAAACAAAGCTTTTCCAAAACATCAAACTTCAATAAGGGCGAAATGACATAATCCTACAGTGGCTTCTCCTGCTTCACAGCAGCAGGAACAATAATTATGATTTCTACTTGACTTGCTACATCTAGTTGTGATGGGATAAAAAGTAAACAAAGCACCAAAAGCGATAAGACAATTTCAGTTGTATTGCCAATTCAATAAAATATCATATTAACTGTCTGTAGTCATGAGAAATTAACTAATTACGGATCTGAAAGAAACAGAAATCACTGTGTTTCATTTTCCCATTTCGGGGCGGATCGCTTCAGGAGTTCGGGGTTTCTGTGCATTCAAGAATTGGATTTTCTAGAAAGGCTAATAATATTAGGCGAATTCTTCATATCTATTTGACCTGTCCCATGCCTGCTTTTGGAACCTGAACCTAGGTTTGGTTCTCTGCGTACTGACATGCGGAAGAGAATTTTATTATAATTTTTCTGCAGTTAATATCAATATGTGTGATATAATAGGAAAGAAAATTGGGCAAAGGCGTAAAACAATCTTTGCTTAAGAGCGTTGACATGCTTCGAGCCGGTCCGGCTCTGATAACAGGTAGTTAAACCCTGAAGTTACTCTGCCGGTATTCACAAGTGTAATTAAGAAAAACCACAGGAATCCTTAAATGAGAACGAGCGGTTTAGAGATTAGAACCCCGAGTTTCTCGAATGCAAATCTAGAATGCTAAGTACTGAATTACGCAATGCTACTTCTCGACTAGCATATAAAACTGAAATTGCAGTGCAGTTTAATATGAAAAAGACTTAGTATATTGTGCTTGTTAGAGATAAATATTAAACTAAGTTACTATTAAGTTAACAAGCAGGCATTGGATTTTGATGTGTTCTTCTTGAATAAGAATCTGTAATCAAAGAACACATCCCTGTTTGATCCAGGCACTTTTGTACAGAATATGAACCATAAATAACTTGGAATAGGTTTTCAATACTTGTATCATCATGTATGCCATTTGCACATGTAATGATAATGACGCTAAGAGAATTTTAAAAAAATTATTTAGTTAAAATTACAAACTGTCCTTGCAGCATAAGAAATATTCAGAAAAAGCAGTTTAATATAGTCTAGTTTATGATAGGTTTTTGTAGAATTTTGAGACAAATAAGTATTTATAAGCTTCGTTAGCAATCTTAAGTGGTAATTTAATGTTCCCTTATTAAAGGATAAATGAATAATTAAAGGATTTTTTTGCAAAATGCCGCAATTTGCTAAAATTCTAATTACAAAGTACAACTACAAGTTTACAGTGATTTAAGAGCTGGGAAATTCAAGTCAAGTTCTGCTCGCCTCGATAGTGTTTTGTCGAGTCGGGCTAATGCGTTTTTTTGTACACAAAATGCCAAAGTGCAAGTTCCGTCAACGACGAAAATTTCGAAAACTTCTTAATGAATTCAATTTTATTTAAACCCAACAACATAAAAGTATAAAATAGAAAGATTGGTCAAAATAGAGAAAAAGTATACTGTTTAGTTATTATGCAAAATAAATATTCATTACAATTTTGTGGATGGATACCTGTTTGTTTTCTCTCTGATTTATTTTTATTAATGCTTCCCTTTGAAATTTTTGTTTTTGAATCTATGTATATAAAAATTTATGTAATTTATTTAAGGAGTGAGGAATTTTTTTGGGATTAAGAAGAATATTTTCTGCAAATTTTAAAATAAAAAAAGGATATTATGGACTCGATTTCAACTTCTCGTTGCTTGTATTCAGGAACAGTAATAGTGATTATAGGTTGCGGTCAGCAAAGAAAGCGCTTTTAAGAATTTTCCGTTTACGAAAATTGACGTTCGCTGGCGATCGTCCAGGAATTTTTCAGCGACAGTTGTACTAATTGCTGTTTGCACAAAGCAAAAAACACGTGCCTACTACAACTCTTGTCTTTCCAAGATGTTACCATTACGCTGTGCCGTTTGCAAGACGAATGGATCTGTCGTGTGCTGTTTCTTATTAAAAATTCAATTATCTATTTTATTATATATAATATTTCAAAAGAAAAAAAGAGGAAAACAACTAAAACCTGTATCTTCAATTTTATTTAGATCTTATACACTAAATATTTTGTTTCTGATGAGGAACCACAAACAATTAAGTAAGAAGTAACTAAATAATATATAATTTTAACTTTAAATAATAACAATTGTGTTTTATATTTCTTTATTGTATAAAAAAGATTTAGTACCCAGTATACTGTATATTGTATATTACTCATACATAAAAATAAGAATTATTTAAATACATAGCAATTCTTAGCCCTTTTATTACAAGGAATATTGTTATATTTCATTATAAAAGTTTCCTGTGACTCCTTGGAAACCATTTACAGATTTCAAATTAACATCACGAAAGTAATTATTAACTAAAAATAAGAAAACACTCTACGAGGACTTAAAACTTTGAACGAAGTACTAAATTATATTCATGTAAACAACTATAAGTTTGTTATAAATCTATTGGC
>VTPC01090816.1:29925-44009 GCA_011009095.1 Ignelater luminosus | reverse complement strand
AGCCAGAAAAAAAAATCATCTGGCACACTTATTGTTTATTCCCTTATGTGAATATCCCACTGTAACCTAAATATGATTGATACCTGCAGCACACACGAGATGAGTCAGTCTGTCAGATTGTGATTCTGAGTAACTTTACGTTATTTGAGTAAGTAACCTTTTAAACTTAAAATAATCGGGGTTAAACTTGTTACTTGAGTGCCCTAAGGCTAATTCTTTACCTACGGAAGCGCATGACGTTTAAAATTGGTCTAAATGTAACAAGATGAAAACAATCTGTACATCTATTATGTAAGCGTAATACACACTCCATCAAAATTCATCCACCTCCAGGTAAAACAGAATTATTGGTGTTCCATTTTACTTGTAAGTGCTCAAGTGGTAAATGTTTTAAAAAGTACTCGATATATTTTATCCTCCCGGATAACACACGTGTTTCATCTATGAGGGTTTTTTTATTTAACTACTAGAGTGCAGTTTATTGACTTAAACTGAAATGCAATCATATCAACTTGAAAAATACATTTTGTAACTTCACACAAAATACAATATAACTAAAGTGCATAGAAGTCCGTTATAACCAATCAATGGGGGACGTTGGCGTTGTTATAGATCAAACATCATCAATCTATCTTGTACACGATTTCTAATACTCAGATATTGTTCATTCATCAAATAACCACTTGTCCTCCTGTCAATTTTGTCGTCGTGTAAACAGCATTAACCAAGCAATATTTAATTTAATCTGGCAGCTACTTACGTAAAAAACCCTTGACTAGACTCTTCTAAGAATCTCTTTAAATAATTTTTAAATTACTTCTTAAATAAGATATAAAAGATAAATAAAAATGTATACTATAAACGCAATATAAACATTTACACAATCGAAGAAAGCCAATAACGAAATTGGTCTAGAAGAACACGTTTCTCCAAACTAAATAAAAAGGAAATCGAGGAAAATACCTTTTCCGTATAGTTGATTCGTGTACTTTTACGATCTTCACTATATCGCTTGTGGTGCGGTTAAAATCGTGTAAACGAGCGGCCATTAGCAGAGCTGGAAAATAAGGAAAAGCTGATAAATCGAAAAGGGGGAAATTAAACCCTTTTAGTCGTAAAGTAATAAATCGCAGAGCGTTTCCTGCTATTAATTCGAAGGAATTAAAAACAAACAAACGAATCTCTTTATAATTAAAAGAAAAAAATCATCGATATTTTAAATAATCAAGTTAATTACCTGCTCCACAAAGTCCCGATGGTCTTCTTCCGGAATGTATCGAATCTTTCTTCATTCTTTGGACTAGTCGTAAGGCCGTGTTAGCAACTTCTTGCGTTTTTCCGCTGAATTCCAATTTCGCAGCGAAACGTAAAATATAGAGGCAGGGATCTGTAAAATTTGTTTGGGTTAATGAAAAGGATTATAAACGCTGGCTTTACTGAAATTATGCGTTTATATATAAAATGCCTGAAAAAAGCTTTCAATTGCGTTTTCTCGTAAACCATGAAAGGTTGAAAAAATTTTTACTTCTAAAGGCTTTTATGAAAAATGCATAAATTGGTGTTTTTAGCAAGGTCGTATATTAATATTCTTTAGAAAAAGGCTGTTTGATGCTTTCAAAAAATATTAAACTTAAAAAATTTTATATCTCCGTTTGCACCGGAAGTTCGCCAAATAAAGTTTAATATAACGTCCAGAGTTCGGATACCATATCTATAACATATTTCGGGAAAAAATTGGTATTTATTATTACAAGTTCAGGGAATAAGATGAGTAGGTTACACCACGGAATGCCACAACATTTTTCATTAAAAACAGTTTTCTTCCAGAAGAAGAAAATTATAATGACTTTTCTCTAGTATGCCCACCCTTTTATCGAATAAACAAAATTTATAAATTTCAAATAATAAAAAGAATTTCTCTTACGCCATAATAGTTAATAAATTATGTAACTCCAAAAATTTAAAATTCATTTGCTATTGCGAAATTTATCAAGGTCTGTCTGACAAATCGAGTCGATATTACTATTTGCATTTCCTGGCCATGAAATCGAGTTTAGATCCTAATTGGTAGGTATTATAATGGAGAAAAAATAAGAACAAACTCACGAAACTTTCTCTTGAACTTGAGAATAGCGAAGTTGGGAATCGGCGCGCCTCGGTAACAGACACCGCTTTACAAGACGTGCTCGGGCATCGAAAGTGAAAGAAAAAGTTCTTACTTCATATATTAACAATTGTTTGGGCTTTCAAATTATTTTCACTTTGTTTAATAATTATAATGTTTGCGTGATTATTTAAATTGGAATTGTCGTTGTTAATGAAGAGTGTTCATCTTGAAAAGCTTTTGAATTTTAATCAAATATTGAGAAAATCGTTGCTTTATACATAAATGTATTAGAGAAATGTCATTCGCTTCGCTTTTGCTGTGCTGACCTTATTGGTTTCTTCCACAAAGTATCTTTGTCTCTTAATCTCGTTTGTTAAAAGGTTGTTTCTAAGGTTTTTGAAAAAAATTCTTCCTTAATTAGATGTGATTGCCTATATAAATGGAAATTTATTCCAATTCTATTTACGTCATTTTCGTATCAATATGTTTTAACAGATCACATTTAGATTTTCCATTCGTCTATAATTCTCATCAGTCTAACATTGCCTTTTTATTTTCACGACATCGTTGGGATATTACTATTTAGTTGATATTTTCATATCATTTCACTGTAACGAAGTTATAAATTTCTGGGTTATTTCTATTTTATTCTACTCACTTACCCTTCTTTTACTCCAGTCTTGTATTTTCTCTCCAAGGACTTTCCCTTTCCTTTTCTCTATATATCATACCAATTTAATTCGTTGGAAATACATAAACTGTTGTTTTATAGTTTAGTTATTTGAGATCTGCACAGTTTTAGTTTGTCTGGAGAACCGAATTCAGATCAATTCCACTGTCAGTAAAATTATGCAAGCTATTCTGAACTTCCTGGATAGATACAAGAGAATTTATAAGTGGCAGCTTCTTAAAGCAAGTATAGCAAGAAATCTGTACAGACACACTCGATGTTCTAAGAACACAACAGGAAATTTGAGTATCTACCTGACAACGTTCTCAAAAACAATTGACTACCTGTAAGATAACTCAGTCCATCAAACATCAGCAATCAACAATAGTTCAAGAACTATTGTTTTCTGTCATAAGATCGCTGTTTGAGATTCTTCATTATTTATCGCTCTACCAGCAGTTTTCGTTAAAGTATGGTAAAGCAGCAAAAAGGACATTATTCATGAACTTTTAACTACCACTGCTTCGACTACTAGGGATTCCTTCTTTACAATTAGCAGCTAAAAGGCAGCGTCCAGAATTTCTAGTTTACAAACACGCAGAACCGTAGCCTTGCCAATGAAGGCACAATACGTACGAAACTGCCGCCTAAGGCTGAGATTATCTCACTTATTTAATCAATAGACCACTACATTCTGTTACAAGTTAGTGAAATCTAGAAAAGCTTCGGCTTCCTCTTCACTTAGCAACTCGTGGTTTACATTTACTTGTTGTGAAGACCAGCTGAACTCTTGCAAAGGCCAGCAAACAATGTGATCTTGTGATAAAACTGCAAAAAGTCAGTTGTCATATTCAGAAAACCAACAGATAAGGTTTGTCTATCAAAAACAGAAGAGTTTTAGATTTTCATTTCATAAAAGTTCTTCTAAGTCGACCTTCAGAATTTATATAGTTAACAGCCTCAATTGAGCATTTTGCGGTTACAGAACTAATTAAATAAAATATCAAAGACAGAAGAAATTTATAAAAAGTAATCTGAGTAACGATTTACATAACATTTAATTGAATGAGAAATTCCTCCCCAACTTTCCTGTCAATATGTGTCCGGAAACTCTCTAGAACATTTGGTAACTCTAATCTTCGTGTGGTAAGCAGTGTGGAGCATGATGTGTCTAATTTCAATTCCAGTTGTCTTATTTGCCAGTATGCAGCGCCTAGCCACCGAGGTGCCTAGAGACTTAGAGATATGAATCTTCATATCGCTATTAAATTTTAAAATTCTGGGAAAAACGCTGGAAATAAACTTTAAACCTTGTAGACACTAACTAATCAATAGACTATTTAGTTCTAAATTATGAATTACGTCATACCATCCGAAACATAGAAACAACTTCAGATCATCCGCGCCGTTACAAGGATTTTGCAAAACATACGTATAGAATTCACAAATTTGTAAAGTTGCAAATCGAATTTAGGACTTACAGATATAGGGTTTGATAATGTTATTAAATGTCTGGAAACTCGAGGAAAAACGCTGAGAATCTACACTAAACACTGGTAGACACTAAACAATCAAGAAATCACGAATTACATCATTGCATTCGAGAAGTAAAAGAATCTTTAGATTAGGGCCAGGGCTCGAGTATTTGGCGCCTATGGCAGAATTTCTTAAGGCGAATTCATGTGGTAAATAGGGTTATGTTAATGTATTTGTCAGTCTCAGTCGTCTAATTCTTCACTGGGTAGCACCTAGTCACCGTAACGCCTAAGGTAAGTCCTTGCACGTCCTTACGCCGCCGGCTCTGCTAAGATTTATTCCTGCATCTTTTCGGTTGGTCAAAACGTTGTTCGAATCTTCATTAAAGCAATGAGTCTCTATGTTTTTCGTTTCTTACTTTATTACCTACAATGGGGTCGTTTCCTAAAATATTATTTTTGCTTATTCGGGTTGCTTTCGCTTTAAATTAATGCTGGCTTTTTTCAGATTTTCTCTGTTTCCATTTTCAGCATTTTTCTCAATTTAAAATTCAAAAAAATTTTTCCCGTCACTCCTGTTACGTCACAAATCTTTGACGATATGACAACGCTGAAAACGGGAGCGCTTGCGTGTGGAGCGCCGGATACGGATGCTGTCGGTTTCATGGTTAGAATTAGAAGCTTATTATAGAAGGCGCTTAGAAGTTTTAATTTTCGAATTGTTGAGGTTATGCGGTATTATGTCGGTTGTTTGTAAATATGTTTTGTGTAATGCTTACAATATTTTTGGTTGAAATCGACGAAGCGGAAAAACCCGATAACTAACGAATAACAGCAAAGACACAACAACGTGATTACGACGTTGTCAACTCTACTATTTGTACAGAGCGTTTACCGACGAACTGCAACGTCACTAGTAAAAATAAATTATTTTATTTCCTTATAACTAACTCTTTAGTTATCATATTGCGAAAGAAACTGTTAATGGATATTAACTATATATCCTGTATAGAATTATAATATGTGTTTAGATTTAAAAGCGAAGCCGCCATAGTTCGTCGGTGGAGCCGTGGTTGATTCGGCAAGTAGTACATACAGTCACAAATAATTCATACATACAACAGCAGCAATGAATAAATACATAAAGTTCAAATCAGTATAAATTAAAAATATTCAAAATAAATTATTAATCCTGAAATAATTGGCAACAATATGCAATTAAGTAAATTAATTAAATCGTGATTAGGCATGTTTTAGGTCTTTTTACCGCAAAGTGGAAAAATACAAAAAATACAACCTGATAAAGATTTATTGTAGAAAGTAGAATTAAAACAAATTTATTCTGGATTAAGACAATGATTCGATGAACTAAAGCCTTAAATGGAAATCAAACAGTAACAACATCTTTTCTCTGTTTTCATGTTGATAAGTTTGTTTTTCCTTTCTAAAGAACGCCTTGGTGCTCCATAATGCACAATTTTTCTAGCAATCAATAACATTATTATCTTCATAATTGCCATCTAATGTCTCGATTTACAGTTTAGCTTTGTGCAATTTAATTTAGATGGTGTCAGTGGCGTCCCCTTGGCTACGACTGGGCTCATCTTCCTCTTTTTTAATGTCATAGTCGTTTTGGGCAAGGTATCTATGACAACAATTCTTGAAAACAAAATGTATGGCGGGAATGAGATTACATTTACCAACTCTGTGGCACGATCTGCGCGTGGTGACAGCTGCACGTGACACTTGCTGTTTCAAACCGTAGTAAATGATGATTGCTGCAGCAGTAGGGTAAAATCAGGTTCGGAGATGTCGTGCCAATATTTAGTATGAAGTTAATGGTGACTGATATGTGTGTCTACACCATAATTGTGGAAACCAAGTGATCCTTCGCAGGACCACAACGCCAGACGTGCGTGTGGCCCGCAAACGTACCAGACCCTTAGAGCCGTTGGGTAAGCGGGACCACCAAAAATGTGAAAAACCCACGACAATAGTACGGGTGATTTGATAAATAATTTGATTAGTATTCTCACAGAGGGCGACAGCAACAACTGTATATGTAGTCGTAAAGTTTCCCTTCTATAGATTAATATTCCAGGGTTACAAATCACTCTGATAGTAATTCTTTGTTTGGCAGTTTGACAGTGCAAAATAGATAAAATTGGAATTAGTAGTGTGCTTCAATTCTTTTCTTTCTTGGAAGGGAAGACAGCGAGAGAAATCATGAAAAAATTTTCCCTACATTGGCAGACTCATGTCCTTTCTGTGAAACCGTTCGACTTTGGATAAGCGAATTCAAGTGCGGCAAAACAAGCATCGAAGATGCACTACGTCATGGAGGTCCGTGAAAGTTCGCGAGTTAGCAGAGACCACGGACACTAGGAGAGTTTATTTTGCACAGTGAGTTACATAATCTCCGATTCAAAAAACTTCTGTCCTTGGTTGGTCACGAAGGAGAAAAACAAAAAATCTGGTATGTCGCATACACAAATACATTTCAAATGAGTGAAAGTCAGGTTGACTTTGACAGTCTGCCAGATTATAAAGTATAATATGGACTTTCCATGGTGGAAAATTATTTTTGAAGCGGTAATGAAGAAGATAAAAAACAATTGAATTATGACTGTTTATTGATTGGTTATGTATGTTATGGCTATTATTGTTTAAATAAGAAAAACTTTGTGCAAAGTGGGTACCACATCTGTTCACACCAGAGCAATAGCGAATCAACGGATTTTTTGCGGCGTTTCCTGACCAGGAACAAAAGTTGGATTCACAACTATATACCCGAAACGAAAACAAAATCCAAACGGTGAAGTGCACAAGCTGAACCAGCTCCGAGAAGATAATGGTGTCAGGTAGTTGGGACACAAAGTGGAGAAGGGGAAAAGCATTACTGGAGAAGACTGAAACCAACGATCGCGAAAAAACGCCCTGGAATGGTCGAAAAAGGTGCCGTTCCACTATGACAACGTACCGGCGCATTGAAGCCCTATCGTTGAGCAAAAACTTACTGAACTAAGGTTTGACAGTCTTTCGCATCCATCCTATTCGCCCGGATTACAATCAGTTCTGGAAACTCAAAACTTTCCTGGCTGGACAAAGATTTAAGCGAAACAAATAAGTGCTACAGAGCGAAAACGAAGCTTTTGAGGACCTTGATGGATCTACTTCCGTAAAGGAATCACAAACCTGGAGAAACATTAGGACAAGTGCATTGAATTTCGAAGGGGCTATCTATATAAACAAGCTATACGTTTCCGTAAAAAATGTAGCTGTTCTTTCGAACTCTAGTAATCCTGTTGTCATGGGGAATTGATCCACATCTCTCCGTTTCTTTTTTCCTGTTACAGACTTGGGCGCGTCTTTGCATTCAGTACTACTTGTCTCCATGCTTTCCTGTGTCTAACTAGTTTATTCCAGTTTTTACTTTTATTAATCTTAGGTCTTGTTCCACTTGTTCCCTCCATCTTGTTTTGGGTCTTCCCTTTGGTCTTCCTACGAGTGGGTTCCATTGTGTGATTTTTCTTATCTGCTCACCCTTTTCTCTTCTGAATATGTATGTGACCATACCATCTGATTCTTTGTTACTTACATATCTTAACTATATCTTCGTTACCTAATATATTTCTAATTTCAGGATTGATTAGTGCTCTCCAATCGTCTTCTCGTTTTTTGGGTCCCATAATGGTTCGAATGACTTTCCGTTCAAAAATAACTTATCTTCCTCTTTTTGGATATACTATAGTCCCGATCACATCACATTCTGAATCAAACCAGCGCTTTTTCTTTTATTGTGCTTTGCTTTATTTCCCATGTTTCTTCTATGTTCTTTGTTTCTTCTTGTTTGAGCCTACATGCTATCTCCTTTCTTCCATCTTCCAATGCTTCTAATTATATTTATTTTTTTCTGGTATTTCCTCCTCTCTGTATGCATCTTTCTTATCTTGCATTCTGCAATAACTATAAAGTGATCAGAGTTTATATTTGGCCCTCTGTGTGTTCTCACATCGTTTAATGATTTTATGGTTTTCTTTTTGATCAAAATGTAATCTATCTGACTTCCGACATCTCGGCCCGGTTGCACCCAAGTAATTTTATGAATTTTCTTATGCTTAAACTTAGTGCTCACTATAAACATGTCTGTGGCTGCTGCAAAATTCCATAATCGCTCTCCCACGTCGTTGCTTTCTTCATGGTCAGTGTGAACATCTGCTACCTCTCTGTTTTTCTTTTCCCATGGTCATTATCAAGTCATGTTTTGGGATGCAACTGTATGTTTTCTCTAATTTGTCATAAAACTCGTTTTTTGTGTTTTCATCTGTTGCCTCCATTTGGTATTGACACGTTATATGGTTTATTTCTAACTCTCATATACGATAATCTACTGTCAATTGCCTTGAATTCTATGACTTTTTATTTCACATTTCCTAGTACAGTTAATGTTGTGTCACCATGCCCCTGCTTCGCTTCTCCTGCGTACCACATTGCATAGTCCTTCTTTAGAATCGTTCCTTCACCTTCCAATCGTATTTCTTGAAAACAGGCAATTTCCACCCTGCATCTTTTTAGTTGCTTAACTGCTTCTTGCATTTTTCCGGTGGCTAGCAGAGTCCTTACGTTCCACGTTCCACGTTCCAATTCTGAATGTTTGCATGCATTTTTTACTTCTTTTTTGATTTACGTTTTTCCTTTTTTTTCTTTATTTTATTCATACTCTTTTTCGTCTCTGTTTTTGCCACTCCCTTCAACCTCTCTATCACTTGTTTGGTATCGTACTTTCTTCCGGCGATTCAGTGTTCTTGTTCTGTATCCATTCCACACAGTCATCATCACATCAAACTACCCTACAGCCACAGCTCTTATCCTGGATGTCCGTCGGGTTGCGTGGCAAGAATATTGCACGTGCTCCCTCAATTGGACACCAAATGGAACGATAAATCCGGATACTCCCGAGTTCGATCGAAACGGTAGGAATGCCGCACGGAAAGAACAACCATGATCTTCATTCTTTCGTGCAAAACATGATACTGTTAGGATTGGTAAAAAATTCAAATCTGGCTGTTTTCATTTTGGTGGTTAACGCCGATCGGATTACTCAGCATTACTTACAGCATTGCGCATACATCAAAGCTCTTTCACCTTACCAAGCAAAAGTCATCCATAGGCTTATCACTGCTAGAAGACATGAATGGATTTAAAACTGCCTACTATAATTTTAGCAAAAGATCGTTTAATTAATTATAAATTTATTCCTCATGACCAAAACAACCCGTTGGTCGCTATCTGTTCTTAAAGCAAAAACAGTTCACCTAATTCTACTTGGCAGCATGGAATGTTTAGATGGATCATTATGAAGAATCTAAATAATTTACTGAAGGTGCTCTTTGATGGAATTGCATGTAAATATATACAAAGTTAAGAAGCTTATATTTGGCAAACCACCAAGAGCCGCTGTCGACAAGATAAAACCCAATAAATTGGACACTAACTCAATCAAGTTGATTAATTTAAAAATAATAATTTCTTATTTGGGCCCAAGAAAGACACCTTCGTTTGATTGACGTAGATAAAGTGCAAGTCTTTCCATTTTCTGAGATAATACGAACTGCAAGTGTACGTAGATTATAGTAGCGAACGACTGAAGGGCGCGATTGTGGAAGAATTATAGAAACAACATCAAACTTCTTCAGCAGGGTGGAAGATCTCCAGAAATTGTACAAAATAGCGATATCACTGAGACTATTCTTAAGAATATTTTATTTTTCCCTTTGCAGTTTCAACACATTCAAGTTTGTAAAATAAAGCAGTAAGTACCTAGTGTATTTGAGTGGACTATAAGTTTTCTTTTATTTAAGTCCTCGAAAGCCATTTGGCTTTTTTAATAGCAATCATAATAAGCTTTGACATTATTTAATTTGGTATTGGCTTAGCCTTCAGAACATATTATGAACCAGTTAACTAGCTTCTAGATAAAATTCATTCATGCATTAGATTGATAATTCATTCGCATATACGATGGCAACGTTCTAAGCTAGTATTGCATTATAATTAATCTCAAGTACAGTAATTTCAAGATTTTTATAAAGTTACATAATTTAACACCCACATAAAAAAGGCAGTGCACTGGAAACACGTAATAAAGAATGCAATAGCTATCAATTATTAGAAACGAAAGTACCAATCACAATTTTCTCTTTCAACCTTGACCAGTAATTTTTCTTCCGTAAAACTTCCATCTCTAACTTACTTTTAATTGTATAAGTGCTTGCTAATAAAACAGTAATGTTTATTCCAAGTGTTACCTTAAGTAGCTATATTTGAGAATCCTCAACAATTCGAAATTCAAATAATAAATCTCTCGAAGCAAAAGTGCAATCAGGAACTAATTTCATATTCAAATTAGTATTACCACGAATAGACGTGTTTAGTGCATTTGTTCAGCAAGTTTCTATTTTATTTGCTCTTTTGTCTGTGTGTAAACATTCATTCCGCATACACACAGTTATCTTGAGTTGTTGTACTGGATAGCTCATACAAATTAGATTTTAAGAACTCCCATGGGTTTACGAAAAACCGAGACGTTGAATAGGTTCGAATCTAAACAAAACGTTTGTATGTATCTCAAAGATTCCTTGTTGAACGTGCAGATGATAGCAATAACAGTTATTAAGCGTATTCGGATCGTGTAAGAACCTTTATAGTGGTTTTTCACAAGTAAGTGTTACAAACAGTAGAATTCACCTGTTTAAGAATTCATAACAACTATTTCGTTCTATTACATATCTATAACAATAAAAAAATGTGGTTACTTCTCGTTTGATTGTCTTAAATGTCAATAATATTTAGAGATGTTAGCAGATTATTAAGAAATTACAACTTGACATCTTGACACTTGTTAATGAAAGTTCAAATAAGATGCTAAATAAAGGTTTTGTTTTTTCATAATTATCAGACATGTAAAACAGGGCTGAAAGGAATTATTTTATTTGTTGTTCTGATACAAAGCTGATGTAGTTTACATTGCAAAAGTGCTACATATTAGAAATGCATTTCAGAGGTTAATCTCCACTCTAATTAAGAAAGTGGTAAATTACCTTAAAAATCTACGCTTTGGTTTTTATTTACACGAAAATATTAAAATAAAAAGAATATTATCAAGCAACTGTGAATATTTCAATTAGCAAGTTATAAATTCAATTTATGTGTACACAAAAATTTATGAAGATAAATGTATGCAATACCGACAAAAAGGATTCGCTAAAGATCGTTTTTCAGAGTTTAACCCTCAAGCAACGGTTTCTCAACACCATTGAACAGAATGCAACAGAATCCTTTGCTTTCAATTTGTTTCCTCATCTCAATTCGCCAAGGAATCGCTCTTTGGGCATCATCGTCTTCCATCCAAGACTCTCTAACAGGAGCTTGTATGGGAAGAGGAAAGAAGAATAAAAACGAAACTCAAAAAAAAACTTAGATAACCCATATTAGTAACTCTCGTTTAACTGTCCAAGAAAACGTTTCTGGGAGTAACGTCCTTCTGTATCTTTAAGGCCGTCATTGTCAATTGTTCATTGGTAGGTATCCTGTGTACGCCATAAACAGTGATTTGTGCATCAAAATTGTGACTCTAGCAAGAATAATTATGTCCATCCAACTATTCAAGCAAGCACTTATATATCACCATCACCATCCACTTCGCCGCTTGCCAACAAAACATCAGCCAGTTCAACAGCTGCCACCATCAATCAACATTTTTAATATTCTTCAATCTAAATGCTTGAACCATCCAGCTACTTCTATCAAATTCTTTTCTACTTCAATCAACGTCACATTGTCAGCCGTCCTGATATCATCTCAACACATCCACTTAACTCAACTTCAAGCATTTAGCATTTATCCCTGAATGCTTCAGCATCATCTCACCATACTTCAACCATCAATCGTCTCCTTCATTATGCCATTCCATACTTACTGCAATGACTGTGTTAACTTGCACCTCTAGTAATCCAACTTCTAGGCTGAAGAAAAGCAAAGAGCTGCTATAAAGAGACAATATGTACAGGGTGGTCCATTCGGTAGCGGAATTTTAAAATTGCCGCCATTCGCAAACCACTCAACCGATTGACGTCATTTTTTGTAGGCATACTCACAAAGGTCTGGGGTTTTGTTGACAAGTGTTTTGATCACAATAATCACGACCTCGAAGACAACCTATTCGTTGGAACAAAGAGTGACATTGGTACGGCTCTGGTACCAAAATGGACAGAGTCCGGCGGCAACACTGAGAGCCTTTAGGACCGAGGTGGACAGACATTCGACCCTTAAAGCGGAAACCATCTCAAAGTGAGTAGTTAAAAATCTAGGCAAAAATTAAATTTTTGCTCAATATTTTTAAAATTAATGAATTGATTTCTTACAAAAACAACAATAGATTGATGGCCAAGTTTGAGAGGACCGGAAGTGTGTTGGATGACAAGGCAGGAATGGCCACCAAAGAGCTCACTGTCCGAACAGAAGAGAATGTGAAGCGCGTCAAACAGCACTTCGAAGAAGAGGCCGGTGCGTCGACACGAAGAGCCGCACAGATATTGGACATTTCGAAATCCAGTGTTCTAAGGATCCTCCATCAGGACCTGGAGTGGTTCCCGTATAACATACAGATTGTGCAAGCTCTGAGCCCTCGAAGTGTGACCCAAAGATTCGATTTCGCCAATGAAGTCCTCGACCACATCGAGAATGACAAAATGGATGTAAAGATGATTCACTTCACTGATGAATGCCATTTCCATCCCAATGGCTATGTTAACAAACAGAATTATCGTCATTGGGGCAGTGAACAGCCGCATTTCACTGTTGCGACCCCACTCCACTCTCAGCGAGTAAGTGACTGGCCACCCTATTCTCCCGATCTCAATATCTGCGATTTCTTTCTCTGGGGTTATATCAAGGATAGAGTCTACAAGAACAACCCTAAGACTATAGAAGAGCTCAAAAAGAACATCACAGACGTCATCAAAGGCATTACGCGCGAAGTTGTGGAGAGGTCAACCGAGGCCTTCGAAACAAGACTCCGCCACATTGTGACCAGCGAGGGTTCACACTTCGAAAACTTAATTCACTAAACCCCAAACATTTATCTTCAGAATAAAAAAAGAATTTCATTTTTATCTTTGTAGTTTTTTTATAATCGATTTTTCAAAATTCCGCTACCGAATGGACCACCCAGTACTTTCATGGAAACAGAAATTAACAATCAACATCACGATGATTTAGTTTACGTATCGGTCTTTGGATAAGAGGCAATCTGAATGTCGCGTATGGTATTATCTCAAGATAAAGAGCAAGAAAGGCGAAATTTCCTCACGGAATAACTAGTACCAACATGCCGCCTTAAAACATTTTTCTATCTTTCCTTTCCACTTCTTTCAAAATTGCTACAAATTCTTCAATCTTCTGCGATCCTCTTTCAAGATCG
This sequence comes from Ignelater luminosus, assembly GCA_011009095.1. Lineage (NCBI taxonomy): Eukaryota > Metazoa > Arthropoda > Insecta > Coleoptera > Elateridae > Ignelater > Ignelater luminosus. Next base: position 30,276 of record VTPC01090816.1, on the reverse strand, counting down.
GTTACACAACAGTAGGTACACGTTGCGCTTCAAATTTTCTATCTTATACGAAACTATCACAAGGTTATAGGTCGCCCTTCACGCTTCCTTGGCAACAGCATACGTCGCGTCACGAATTTTCTTTTATAGTTTATACGAAGCTATCAAACGGTTAAGAGCTGCGCTTTGAGTTTTTTTTTAGAAAAAGCCTCCTACAACCGCTAACAATCGAGCTTTCCTCTTTCAAGAAACGCCGCCTTCCCTGACCTCCTCTCATGGTTCATAACACAACAGCTCACGCCGTGCTTGGAATTTTTTCTTTCATGCTATTACACGGTTAAGGACTGTGTTTCAAATCCTCCTAGAAAGGTC
>VTPC01090816.1:18720-29525 GCA_011009095.1 Ignelater luminosus | reverse complement strand
AAAAACCACCTACGAAGACCATCAATCGAATTTGGCCTTTTCTGGAAATGCCGCTTTGCGCGATTTCCCTCAAGACTGAACACAACAGCCCATCACACTTCAAACTTTCTGTTTTTTATTCTACATCAAATTATTATTTCAACATAAGGAAATCTACAAGTTCACAAGAGTGATGATCAGCAGAAATGAGAAGTCTGTCATCGACTTGATTTTGGTCAAAACTACAATGTTAAGAAATGTGAAGGATGTGAGAATCAAATGGAGATTGCTGAGATGAAAATGAAGACAGGCTTGAAAATAGACAGTAAATGTGAGATTATATGCGAGGAGTCTAGCAATATAAGAAGCTAGAAACTTCAGAACGAATAAACACGAGTGAAATATCAAGAAGAATGTGACCTGAAGTTTGCACAGAGACAGGTTGGGAGTGTGAGAGAATAAGTATAAAACATATAGAGAAATTTTAGAAAGCAGCTATCAAAGCGTGTGGGCTGACTAGATATACAAATAAAAAGAAACTAACACCGTAGTGGAACAAATAAAATCAAAAACTTGGTAAAACAAAAAAAGAAGAGTTGGAAAGTCTACCTGCACAAAAGAAATAACAGAAGCTACGAAATATATAAAGAAAACAGAATGAGAGTAAAAGAAAAAGTGAAGAAGGCTAAGCGGAAAAGCTGAGTTTGGAAATTCAAGGACAGGGAAACTCAAAAATGCTATACAAAAGGAAAAATCAAGACAGCAAAGAAGGATACAATTTCATCAAGAATAAAGGATGGCAAACTTTTAACCAGCCAGGAAAAAATCAAAAAGAGATGATTTGAATACTTCAGTGAATTGCTGGAAGGGCAAGAGAACATAAGTGGGGAGCACAATATAAACTACGGCAGAACAAACAGCAACCTAGAGAAAGATGAAAATATCGCGAATGGGGAAGTGATAAAACTACTAAATAGTAAATCTGCAAGGGAAGATGGAATTAAATCCGAGATGCTTAAACATATGGGACAGCAAGCAACTAGAAGACTACACGAATTAATAGCTAAGGTTTGGAAAAAGAAGAATATACCCAAGGATTGGAGACTTGCAGCAATTGTACCAATACCAAAAAAAAAGTGAAGAACACGATATGTAGCAACTACAGAGGCATTTCCCTACTAATTGTAAGTGTAGTTGGCAAAATATATGAAAGGATTCTTGAAAACCGACTAAGACTGCAAATAGAATCAAAAGATCCAACAAAATCAAGCTGGTTTTCGCCAAGGGCGAGGAACACAAGATTGGATATTCTGTATGCGAGAGTTGTATGAAGACTACGGTGTTACAGCAGGATTACAGAAAGCTATCCAAGATTTATATAGAAACACGGCAAATATGGTTAGGACAAAAGCAGGAAAGATCAAGACATTTTTTTACCAAAAGTGGACCCAGGCAAAGTGGAATCCTGAGCCCACTACCCTTCACAATGGTCTTAGACCAAACGGCAAGGATGGGTGGGTATGAGAAAGCTACATCACATAACCATAAAAGAATTTTTATATGCAGATGATCTGCTGCTGTTTGCCTCAAATGCCAATGAGCTACAGAAGGCGATTCAGAGATGGAGTGCTGTTATGGAGAAGTACGATATAAAAATAAACGCAACGAAAACGGAGGTGATTGTGATCTCAAGAGAAGACAAGAGCATAAACATACATATTAATGGACAAAAGGCAAATTATTATTGAAATATTTGGGATCACTGTTCGAGTGTAAAGGAGATATTGAGTGTGATATAGACAACAGACTGAAAAATGCAGCTAAAATATTCTATGCGCTGAGATCATCTTTTTTGAAAAAGGAAGAAGTGAACAAAGCCACAAAAGTCAAGATATACAAGACCGTGTTAGTGGCAATTTTAGTGTATGGATTCTGAACGAGAAACTGAAATCAAAAATTCAAGCTGTGGAAATGCGAATGTTGAGGTGCATAGAGAGGGTGTACAGGAGTGACAAAATCAGAAACAGTGACATACGGGAAAAACTAAAAGTGACACCATTAGCTAAAATTATAGAGCAGAGACAGTTAAGATGGTTTGAGCATCTGGTGCGAATGGAGGAAAGCAATTTAGTAAGAGCGATTTGGGAGTCGAGTTCAGATAAGAAGAGAAGGAGCAGACCTAGAATAACATGGAACACAGCAATTGGTAAGCTGCTCCAGTCAAAAGATACCACACGGACTGAAGCGAGAAACAGAACTGCATGGAAAAACTTCTACAAGGAATAACACATTACCTTGACACCTAACGGTCACCGAGAGAGCGGATAAGTAAAGTCGTGCTTCAGGTTTTAGGACAAAGCTGTCTACGGTAGCCAACAATCGAGATTGGCCCTTTTCAGCAACGCACGAGTTACTTACAGGAAGCTAATGGAAGTTGATAGTTCACAGTTTGCAATTTCCAAACAGGCAGGCCGCCCGACGCGACGTTCTGCCTTTCCATTTTCCAATAACACTGCCTTCAACATTGAAACAAAGTAACTAGTTAACAAGAGATAATTCTATTCAAGGATAATGACTGATATACGTATTAACATCATCATTTTACATTAACTTTTTTCGTTCACTTATTTTTATAAGTTTAGAAAAATAAACAAAACTACACGAGATATAGAAATTCATTCCTGGAATGCACAGTTAGTTTCAAACAGGGGTTTACATAACCGAGTCAAACAAAAAGAAGCTTGTAATTACTGCATAACGTGGCATGGCAGGGTTGAAATTTCAGTTTTATACTACGGTTATCGCAGCAAGCTACATAGTATAGCTGCAATCCTAGCTCTTGGTTATTTATCTTCAAAGTTAGCATCTGCTATTCCGGTGCGCTGGACATATTAGTGTTACTTTGTGCATGACAGATGAATCCCCACTAGCATTTCCTTCTCATTAATTTAACAACACTACTTCATACATTTTCTTTGTTTCCTAAAGTTACGAATTTACTCTTAGGATAACGATAATGAAGCTAACCTTAGTTTGTAATTCATCTGCAGAAAAAGAGGAACGAATTTAGTAGCTAAAACATGACAAAAATTTAATTAAATCTCATTACATTTTAAGATTAGCTTTTCACATAGAACTACGCAAATCTCGTAAATATGTAAGGAATGCTGAGATTTCTTATTGTGTAATAAAAAAAACGGACATAAAATTCTTTCAGAAATTGTATGACTTTTTTTTAAAAAGGTTAATAATCAGAAGTAATTTTCTCAAACAAGCGGGGAACCAGCTGATGAGATAAACGATTTTAGAAGTTTTGCGAATTTCGTTGTTGCTGACTGCTCATGAATTCAATTTAACTTTAATTTTCAGCCTGTAATTTTAAGTTTTGAAAACACAAAGAAAAAGAAAAGCAAAATCCCTGGTTGAAAATTTGGTTAGGTCGCGCGGAGAATACGACTATGGAATAAAGATAAAATACAATCGTCTTGTAATTTTGGTTTGAATGTGTCAAATATGCTTTAAAACTATTCAAGGTGTCACCACGATGTGTGAACTCGTCGTTAGTTAGTATTTTCTTAATCAGAGCTTAATCAAAAATTGGAATTTTTCAGGTTCTAAATATGACACAGATCTGACTTATTTTGCGCTTTAGCAATTGTATTGCGAAGACCACGACAAGAAAACGTAGTTGATGGTTCTTCCAAATGTATCCGATTCAAAAGGTTTACGAAGCAGATTGCACTCAAGACGTGCAAATTAAGCCCTCACATTTGAACTTAAAACTTGAGCATTTTAATTCGTCGATTAATAATAAATGTGAGCGTCCTACTAAGCAATTTACGGAGTAAATTACACAACTATAGCGTTGTATATACTAACTAAAGTAAAATTAGCTGGTTTGGTAAAGAAATAAGCCGACAGAGTTGCTAATGTTTTCAAATTCAAATTCAAAAGTTCCCAACAAACATCTTCACACTCGTAAAAGCATTTTAATACAGCTGTAGAAATCTAATATTTAATTATTTGTTGAAATACAGACACCTGAGAATTGATGATTTCCTGAAATATTTACCATTCTGCTCGTTTTTCCACTGGGTTCTTGTTTTTTGTTCTTCATGCAGTTTAATAACTGTGTATGTAGTACTAGATGTTTAAAAACTAATTCAATTAATTAAAAAATTCTTTTAGCGTTAATTGTCTCACCAGTGATTAATCTGTCTAATAACATTGCGGTTTATGATTATTATTAATATCATCCATCTATTCTCAAACAATGTGGCTGTTTTAATAAACTTTAATGTGCAGTTTAATATACTTCAGAAAGTGGAAACTTCCTACTGTAAACATGTTTTAAATATGCACGCTGACATTGTTATTATAAAGTACTCGTAAACAGTACTTACCTAATTACTTTAAAACACAGTTTTATGTATATAGTCGTTAACCCTGTTAAGGTAATTGCATTTTTTTCATTATTAGTTTTTCCTTTGTTTGTATTCATTTTAAAACCAGGTTATATTACATCTTAATTCTTTGTGTAAACGTTGTCTTCTGAGAATACAATCATACGAGGTACTCCGTGTCGTGTGTAACATCTAAAAATGTTTTTAAGTAAATTTGACTACATTCAGTTACATTCTGGCTGATAAAGCACGTAATTTCCACGGAATCAATTATCTCTTATACAATCTTCACATTCGAGCATACTAAAGTTTCCATTTGTGTTGAAGCGACTCGCTTTCAACGCAAAGTAAAAATGATTTTCACTGTAGGGATAAATAAGACCAAACTCTAGTTATTATTTTGCACACCCTTTTGAACTGTTTAAAATGACTAGAAATATAAGACCCACATTGCTCTCTCTGTAGTTGCCTTTGGATAGTTGTGATGGTGGTAAAGCCGGCGGGGAACCTGATTTGACCACCAAACAGGATCGTTCTTGGCGTTTTCTTTCTGACCGATCAGACTAGATATCACGTACCTTTATCTGTAATTTACATTCAGCAACTGTCGCGCAGCGTTCTTTATCCAAAACAAGATTACCCTCTTCTAGAATTGAAGAAGCGTACAGCCTATACCGGCCTCGTCATCATCATGACTTCCTCTTCCTTTTCATGATACCCTAATGGATGGATCGTCTATAAACTGCTATTGGTAATGAAATTATTGCATTCAAGTAATTTTCAGAATTCCGCAAAGATCTCAACTCTCTATATGAACACATTGGTAGGCCTTCGGCATCAATAATTACAATGACACGGACTGCATTGGCACTGAATCCGCAGCGACAGACTAGATACTTCATGAAGAGTCGGATAAAGAACAATTGTTTCTTGTCGGGCTCCACATAACTAGACAGAATATCAAAAAGAAAAACTGATTAGAACGAGCAAGAAAACTCGGAAGTTACTAAACGATATCGGTCACTGCATTAACAAGCCAATGTGGGTCTTCCAGAAATGCTTGAAGAACTAAATATTGGAAATTTACGTTCCACTGCATAATGACAGATCCGACATACTTCCTCCGATCTGGTTCCGTGCGACTTCTGGTTGTTCTGAGATTGATGTCACTGTGAGAGTATACTTGCATGAACTGCAAAAAACGGATGACTTCTTTTATAAAATTGCATTAATGCTGCAAAGGAGTACGTACTTGGGGCGTTATAGTACTAAAGTTGTCCCAAAATTCACGCAACATTTGAATTTTGCGCCATTTGTGCGTTAAAGTGTTGCCAACGAAAAAAAAGACGGTGTGACAGCTGATAGTTTAGGGCTATTAAGAATGGAGCGCTACACGAAATAAAAACGCATTTTCATTCTTCGAAAATCCAGCTGGTCAGGCAATAACAGTCAATGGTGCTCGCTATCGCGACATGATAATCCTGTTTTTTGTGCCTAAATTGCATGATATGGATATGGACGACATGTGGTTTCAACAAGACGGTGCCACATGCCATACAGCCCGAGAAACAATTCAATTACTGCATGAGCCATTTCCTGGTCGTGTAATTTCCCGTTTTGGTGATCAGAATTGGCCGCCCAGATCATGCGATATAACGCCGTTGGATTTTTTTCTTTGGAGTTTTTTGAAGTCTAAGGTTTATGCGTTTTGCGTGTGTGTAGTGGGCGATGAAATGCATGAACTGTTTTAAATTGCTAATAACTTTATAAAGATCTCAGGGCCAAATTGAAGTCTCTGTTAGTAAAATCAAGCGTTGCTGAAAAATGCGTTTCAGAAATGTTACGAAAGTTCTAGCTATGTCAGGGCCTCCAGAAAACCTTCTGGTTGCTTTAAGTGAATTAAGTGAATAAAAAGAAAGATAAAAGACATAATTCACTGCCCACTGGACATCCACGTATGGATTAATCTCGAGCAGGTTGACTGCGGTACGTACTCTGTGCCATATGCTATATGTCCAGTGGATATTCATCTGTGGACTAATTTCGAGATGGGTTGTATACCAATGTCGATTTGCAGAAAACTGTTGTATGACACAAACGAACTATTCTGAATTTAATGGCCCGTTGCATGTTTTTTCCTCAACCACTCAGCTTGCATACAATTTCCTGATAAAATAAATTAAAAGATAATTATCCAAAATTCACATCAAGTTGCAAGATCATCTTGCCTTTTTTGTTATAAAATACAGAAAGCGAGCAAAACTGCCAAAGAACTAAACATCTGACTGTGCATTGAGGCAAACCAACTCTATGTTAACTTGCCTAGTAACATGGAAAAATGCAGTTTGTTTTGCATAATTATAATCCTGGCTATTTCTTAGCTTGACGCTTGACTTCCAAAGTCTAACCAGCGAAACAATAAATAATCAGAAATGTGTGGAAAAGCTATAGCTAACTCCTAAATTACAAAAAAAAGTAAACTAAGTGAACAAATTATAACAAAAGCAAACTGAAGTAAATTTTTTTTCTTGGGGTGAATTGAAGTGAAAAAAGTGAATGCCTGGAATGCTATCAATGATCCATCTTGTTGAAACCAGAAGTTAATAACATCTTCATTTTTAGCTTGAGGTAGAAAAACGGTTTCAAGAATTCTCATGCATCTCCATGATGTTATTGTAACTCTTGCACCTTTTTTGACAAAAAAAAAATTGTAATCTGATGATTATTGAAGAAGAATTCTAGACAGTAACTCCTGGAAAGCCTAAGGCCGTTTATGGATTTATCACTAAGAATCTTGGGTAGCCGAATAGCAACAGTTCTGCTTATGAAAATCCATTTAAAGAGAAATGGGCTTCATTAGTCATAAAAAACAAGTTTTCTATTTATTTTGGTTTCAATCTTATAGGAATGAAACATTCATTTTAATGCAACATTCTTTGTGCACTTGAGTCAGGCAGATTTAGACAAGTTATACAATTTTATAAAATCTTCAGCCCAGAAAATGTACTGATCTAACGGTTGGCACCGCTCCATTTTAGAAGCTGTAAATAATAATTTGTAAATCATGTCCGTAAAGTAACCATCCATGGCAGTATACTAAAAGTGAAAAGATATCCTATTACTCTATGGATAGGATTCTTTGTTCTTCAACTTGCCTCCCTAGAGAAAATCGTCAATATTCGTTTCTCTTGTTCAGATGTGTTATTGATAATAAAATATTCTACCAAAGTCATTGACTCGTTATTAATAGAGTAGAGCTTTATCTGTTGCAGGCAAATATTAAGTAGCCAAAATAGACTCATAATACCATCTTGAACTCCGTGAACGTACCCTAAACGCTTTCGGGCCACAGCATGATGGAGTTTCTGATAATCAATTTTAAAATCAACGACCGATATCTATCACATTTGGCCTAAATCAGTTAAACAATAATTATATTTTTTAATTGTTTAAAATGTAGCAACACCAAATACGATATTACCTGCTAACTGTACTATCCATGTTGGCTGCATGAAAATGATATCATGGTTGCCAAGCTTAAAAAAACCTAAAGTGTCAATGTCTTCAAACGTAAGTCACAGAGACCAAATGCTATTCGATCTACTTTTTAATGAGTTCAAGCGCAATTTATGGGACACCCTGTATACATGAATGCTAGGCAAAGGTATTTGTTTTTCTTGCACAACATATTCATGGCCAACTGTGTATCTTGTATATATTAGAAGTGTTTAACTAAATTAAAAATGCTAAACCATGGCCAACTCTAATCGTTTGTTGCACAAAATTATTAATTCCAGAACGGCATTTTAATTTTCTATCCGAGGCGTGTTGTACGTGGTGTTGAAAACGATATCAAATCTCAGATGGTTTGGCTATTTCTGTTAATTTTGGGTTTAGACCAGATGCTAAGATGCTAAGAAAAATTTCGTTTTGACTTTTGCATTGTATACCGAGTGACTTAAGTTTCATAAAACACGATGGTAACAGTTCGATATAGCTACCCCTAAAATTTAACTTCTACAGTAAAAATTCAACCTTACCAATGCATGTATATCTATTCAGAGAATCAAAAGACACCTGCGGAAGGCCTTTCCGACGCCAAACACTTAGAAAGTTTTTAAAAAAAACTTCGAAAATCGACGAATTTGACACTTCACAAACACACCGACTGCCATGACACCATAATATCGCGGGTAGGTTCTTATTAGTCTCCGACACTGTACCAACCGACAGCGCCACAACCCAATTTCCCTAAATCACCTGCAGGACATTGACCCCGCGCAAGCATGAACGAATTCATTCATTCAATTCGGCCCCCACAAGATTGGGGTGGAATTCTCGAAAAAATGATTGTTTTGCTGCTTCTAAGCTAACCACCACCTCGCTTCGCCCCCATCACAAAATTAGGGTGGAATTCCTGAAAAAAATTATTGTTTTACTCTTCTAACCTAACCACCCCCTCGCTTCGCCACCATCACAAGATTGGAATGAATAAAATTTATACGTGGGTCAAAAAATTAATCAGTGCCTTGATTTTGCTAGATTTCTCAAAAGCTTTTGATACCATCAGTCACAATCTCATATGCGCAAAATTACAATATTATGGTTTCGTTGAACCTGCTGTCAATCTGATTAAATCTTATCTGTCTGATAGAACCTTAATGATACAGCATAACAATAGATATTCTGTTTCTTACTCTATTACGTCTGGAGTACCTCAAGGTTCAGTTTTGGGACCTTTGTTGTACATTATCTATACGGCAGATATTCTAAAGTCTGTTAATAACTGTAAAATTCAAGCGTATGCCGACGATACGCAAATGTACAAATCTTTTGCTCTTTCCGAAAGAGCCCAGGCCTATGAAGACATCAATCGTGACCTGCAAAAGATCACTCAGCTTTCTTTCGAACATAATCTTACAGTAAATAGCAATGAATCTTGTTCACTATTTTTTGGAAATCCAAACCACACCCTAACGGTTCAAAAAGATCATAATCTACGCCTCAATAATCAGCAAATTCCAGTTGTAGATTCAGCTAGGAACTTAAGACTTATCTTAGACGTTAACTTACGATTTAAACAACATGTCAGAAAACTTACTCTTCCTTAAAACTGTTATATGCCAATCGAGAAATTTTGAATTTTGCTCAAAAGAAAATGCTCTCTGAATCATTGGTCTTATCACATTTCAATTACTGTAACTTTATTTATAGTCCTTGTCTTGATGCATGTGACAAGTACCGCATTCAAAAAACGCAAAATTGGTGTTGTCGATTTATTTACAATTTACGTCGTTATGACTCGGTTACGCAAAAAATTTCAGACCTAGGCTGGTTAAACATGGAAAATCGTTGGAAGTATCATTTGGGAGTGTGTACATATACTCTACTTTCAACAAAAAGTTCTACATCTCTTAGTTCTGAATTGATACCTGGGAAATAGGTGCACTCTGCAAATACTCGGTATAATTATATGCTCACTATGCCTCTTCACACGTCTTCATTGTTTCGGAGAAGTTTTATATACAATGCTGTCAAATTTTATAATTCTTTGCCATTCGCTATGCGAGGTCTCAATTTAAAAACTTTTAAACGACATTTAAGACACTTCCTCTTCAGTAAGCAATAATTCTTTGTCCCTTCATCATCTGCCTACCTGTCTACTGCTTTGCAGTCAGAATTACTTATTTCTTTTATCTTTATTTTTTTTTACTTTGCATCTAATTCCTTGGTTAAACAGAGTAGCCTTTGGCTAAATTTCGCCAGGGGATTAGATTGGATGTATTTAAGTTTAGTTTTTTTTATATTAAGTTTACAATGTAAAAAGATTTAATTGAGAAAAGTTATATGTAGAGAAATACTTTTTGGGTGTTTTAAAAGTACCTTTGGTTATACGAGGTCTCCTCTGTTTGTCTTCTTTAGGTGTTACGTAAGTACCTCTCAGCTATGCAGTACACCCTGTATAATTGGAAGTAAGTAGAAACATCCAGAAGGCTATTTTCTCCAGAACTTTTCTTAATAGATTTTTTCTCTTTCTACAAATAAAGACGATACAGAAATCAAAATGCGTCATTCATATTTTGCAAACGAAAACTTTCTTAGCCCCTGGTTTAGTTCGCAAGCGAAGTTTATGGCTGACTATAATTTCTTAATAGCAAGTGTCTTAAAACTATTTACGTCAGACTTACTTTTGGAACTGCGTTTTAGGGTTTTGATTGTCAATGTTAGCGACAAATTACATTTTTATAAATAGTAATCAAAATTCTTATTTAAGAAGAGGCAATTTCCTTGATTGAAAACATTAAAAACATTAGCCTGTAACAGAAAACACTTCTTTCAACATCTTTTAGAATAGCACATAAATGTCAAGTTTGGCAGTTTCTACATAAAATACATTATGTTAATGTCACGATTTATCTATGC